>VDFB02193867.1:649674174-649931404 GCA_007258455.2 Sequoia sempervirens | reverse complement strand
CAAGAATGAGTTGAGGTGGGTGATGGGAAATATCTCCTTGCATTTTGAAATGATTTGCAATGAATTGAAATATTTTAATAGTGATAATATTATGATCCTACAACTATTACATGGAAAAGAGAGGAATGCATGCCATGTAACCACTTGATAACAATCACCCTCATCGAAGTGAAGATTACTCAATATAAATTTTAATGCATGACACTCATCAGTGAGGTGCCTAAGAGTTCTATGATATGTGCAATAAGTCATGTTTTTCTTAGGTAGGTTGCTTTTGCTACAAGGTGTAAATTTAGTCCAACCTTTTTAAAGGAGTTTCTCCAAGTTTTGTTCAATTTTTGTTTGAGTATGTAGGAATGGTAACTATTTTATGTTTGTCAGGATTTCATTGCTTGTTAGATTCACCAATTTATTGAGTTAAATATTGAGGAGGAGGACCTAAGATGATCCTATCATCCTTATCATTGTTATGAGGAATTGGTTTTTATTTGGGAAAGATGACACTTATGTTGGGAGAAGGATCTTAATATCCTACTCCTTTGGTATCTTAAGCTGGTATTTATTCTAAGAATTGATGAATTTCATGTTCACTTGTTATGTCACATCCTTGTCTGCTTAAGATAATGAATTCTCTTCCATATGTCTCTTCTTGGTTGATTGATGTGTTGGCTACTTTGTTAATATAGGATGGAACTTGAATATTTTCTTGGTTAGAGGTGCTAGATTCACCTATTGTAGAGAGCTTAGGTTTAGTTTGCGTCTCAATTTCAAGATGTAAAATACCAAACATCTCAAGTTGTGTTGGGTTTTTAATGGATGGATAAAATGATGCATTAGTCTCAAGGTTGTTAAGGAAATTGGTTATGAAGTTGTTCATGCTATCATCATCTTCTCCAATGATGTAAACTTCATGATGAGGACATGCATTAGGAGTTTATTGAGAATGAATGAGTTTAATTTCATTAGGATCATTTCCAAAAACATAGCTTGACACATCCAATAATGATTCCAAGGACATCCAAAATTTACCAAAGCATATATCCTTGATGAAATTCAATGGAATTTTTAGATTCTAAATAAGGTAATTCACTAATTACCCTATGCAACAATCTAAAAAATGAAATGTTGCAAATGTAATTTTTAAATTAGGAAAGTCACTAAATGAACCCAATTAAGCTAGATCTAATGAAATGAATGAAACATGAATTTGACATACTAAAAAAAAAATTTGATAGCATCAAACAAATGCACAAAAATGAAGTTTTAAATGTTATAAAATGTAGATTTAGGTCTAATGTAGGAATAAATCACCTAGATGGGTGAATGAGTCTGAGTTATGGTTTTTGAAATGTTCAAATACTAAAAAATATACAACACAAAATTCCTAGAAATCTAGAAAAACCACCTGTACAAAGACTAAATCGCCCAAGTGGATGAATGAGTCCCAAATGAGGGTTTTTAAACCAAATTCAACAAAAAATTTAGTTGATTTTAAGGTTTCTATATTTTATGTTCAAATGATTATTTTAAATTATATTTTTCCAATAAAATTCAATGATGTAAGATACAAAATGCAAATTTTATGCACTTTTCCACTAATGCAAGATTTAGGAGTCGTAAATGCGTCGTAAATGCAAAATAATGCAAGATTTAATGCAAACTTAACCTAGATCTAGGACTACAATGGTCTCCAAATAAAAAATACAAGTGTCCAAAGGTTGGGTACCAAAATGAACTAAAGGAAATAGGTGTTCCACATTTTAGGAGATGGAACTAGGGAGGCCTATTTAACTCTTAGTTCATTAGGAAACCCTAGACTTCAACCCAATTGATTTAATTGGAGTGAAAGGACACAAACAAAGGAGGAAATATGGTGTGTGTGGGTTTCCTTTAGGGTGGGATTAAAAAGGGGGTTCACCCACTAAGAAAATCTATGAAAGAAGGGAAATGAAAAAGAAATAAGAAAACATACTTACGGACCTAGAAATGGAAATTAAAATTATAATAATAAAATTGAGAGGATAAACAGAGGAGAGCCCGGAAGAATGCAGATGTCTAAAATAAGGTTTGAAAGTCTAAAATTATACTTTTTATGCACTAGGACTCCATTAATTAGGATGGGTGACTTTTCCTACTACTGCAATATAGGAAAAAATCTAGAATCTTTTAAGACAAATCGAGAACTACTCAAAAAATTTCTAGTAAATAGTACACTGTGACTCATAATGGCAAAGGTGTAAATTTAGTCCCAGCATTAGGGTTTGACTGAAACTTTTGTAGCCTCTAGTGATCTTCTGTAGCTTTCATCTTATTCGATCTCCAAGTCCAAAAGTCTAAATTCTAGTCTGTAGGTGACTTCCTTTCCATGAAGATAAATAACTTTTTGACAACGCTGAAAAATTTATTCGATCTTACAATCCCATCTTCTTTATAGGATCTTCAATCTCTAAATCACTTAGATCTACAATCATACATGAAGAGGAAATTTTTTGTTGTGTTAGGGAATAGGGGTTTTCCTTGGTGAAACCCTGTTTTGGTAATCAAACCTTAAAATAAAATGAAATAGAATGAAGGAATGATGAATGAACAATATGCAATGTTGTAGCTCACCAAACCATTGAAATAAAGGCTGAAAAGTTTTGTGAAATCACTCCAACAGATGTTGATCTTCACTCTTGATCTTGATATGAGATAATGTCTTTGAATGCTTGCTTGAATCATGAAAACATACATCACAAATGTTAGCGAAAAAAACACATGATGCATGACGAATTTCACATGATTATTGAATATTGAATGTTGCTCCAAATTCTTGATAATCAACTCTTGAATGCTCTTATATTTATTTCTTAAGATGCTTGAATTTGCTACGATGCTTGAACTCTTGAAATTGCTAGATGAAAATTAAGTGAAATAACCTTGTATTTATACTTAATTATTCAAGAATTTTATAAATTACAACACTAAAAGCTGACATCAAATCTAGGAGAATAAAATCCCACATAAATTTGAATTAATTTTGATTTTGGACCACAAGGGACTCATTTGTCGAAGGTGGCAAATGAGTCCCACTAGGCTTAATTTTTGGGATCATTTTCTAAGAATGCTTAAAAATGTGTGAAATCAAGTTTTGGACCAAAAGATCTAGGTGGGACCCATTTTCCCAAGGTGGAAAATGTGTCCAAAGTCACTAAATTTGGGCCATTCAAAAATTGAAACACCTATATTATGATTGTCTAATGATTGTGGTCAGGATTATTCTTGAAAAGGTAAAATAAATGAGGCTTGCAAATGCAAAATAGGGCCAATTAAAGCATAACAAATCCCAATTATTAATGACATTCGTAGAAAAGTGTGAAAGTGTGTTACAACACTTTAAAACATTCCAAATAAGGAAATATTAAGGTTTATTTTGATTAAATATAGGCTCATTAGGTTTAGTTGATTGATAAAACCTTAGAAATGTGTGAAATTGTGTTACAACACTTCTCAAAACTTTAGCAAGGTACCATTTAAATTCATTAGTTCACAAGGGTCCAGGGCCTAATGTGAATGTGTCAACCACATTACAACACTAAATCAATGCAACATTAAGCCTAACTCACAAGGAGGGCCCAAACAAGCTAGGAAAAGTAGAAGGGATACTTTTTATGTGACTACAAGTTTCATAGTTGTGTGGGTGGTTGCAGTTAGTCCAAGGTTGGTGGAAAACTGCTTGAGTGATGCTTCTCCTTATTAGTTGGTGAACAAGATTTGCAAGGAGGATATTCTAGGACTATTTATATTTCTTATGCTAGAAAGCTCCATGAAGCCTTGTTTTTGTATTTTGCATCCATTCTGACAAAAATATTGTGAAGGTGAAATGATTGCATGTTACCATGTTTTATGTAATAATTAATTGTAAGATGTAATATTTTGATAATAATGCAATGGAATTTTTTTGAAAATTTATTATTTCAAATATCCATGTTATATTTGTAGCTTTGAAAGAAAAAAATTGTTTCTATTAATGTATAGATGCTTATTAATTTTACTTGAGGTTAAAGTCTAGGAATGGTACTATGTTTAACATTAGTTATGCTATACATGGTATCAGAGCTACTAGGTTCAGCTATAGAACCTATATGATCCCTATGTTTTCCCTTCCAACACTACGAGTCTAATGTTTGGAAAAAAATTGTGCCAAGATGGTGCATCTCAAGTTAATTGCAAGAAAATCAATGATAAAAAATAAGTGCTATCTATAGGCCAAGAAGGAAAAATAAGCGCTTGTTTGTACTATTAAGGGAACCAAGTATGAAAATTCCATACGGCTAAATGATACCAAGAAAATCAGTCATGCTCTATCATGAATTTTTCAAGAGAAGAGAAGAATGAGAGATGAATCAAATTTTAACCATTTACCATTTGTCTCTCTCGCCAGATCTGAATCAATATCACTTTCCAAGGACATGCCCTCAGAATGTAGTGTTACTGTAGCATTGATATTTAGGAATCCTAGAGTATAGTTCCTTTCATTGAAGTAATAGTGTTAGCCTCTAGTAATGAATTAAAGGGATATGTTCCCCAAAATTATGTATCAAAAGATAAGTGTGAAGGATACTATCCTTTTTGGGATAGAGAAGAGAAAATAAGAGATGAGCAAAAATTTGAGGGGTATACCCCATTGAGCTATGTATCTGAGATTGAATCTAAAGGATTCTCTCCTCTTGACTATTTTAATAGTCAGTATATGTAAATAAAGTATATTGAAATCCTTATAAATAAATGAAAGAAAATGGTTATTTTATTATCAATATTTAAGTATGGAAACCTCAATGAAATTTATTTATGAATTTTTTCTCTTTTAAAATGTTTTCCTATAAATTTAGTAAACCATTATAGGATCTAATTCAAGATGAACCTCCAAGTGTAACTATATGCAAAACAATTTTTAGGAGAAGAAATAATCCTAGAGAAAGCCAAGAGGTGGGACAAGGTCTAGATAATGTTGAAGCCAAGTTGGATTGACTTTTGGAAATCATGAATGAAAATAATTCAAGGATAGGAAATCTTTAGAAAGAGGTGAGGGGAAAATAAGTTGAGGATGATGAAGAATTTCTCTCAATGAAGAAAATGAGGAAGTTCCCAACAATGAGGTAGGAGGGGAAGATTTCAGAAACCATACTAAATCTAGAGATCTAGAAAGGGTTAGAACTCAAACATATTCTAAAGGAACCAAGAGAAAGTGTATGGAAACTAAATTATCTAGGGATATACGTAAAATTATTCCTTGTAAATTTAGGGGAAGAACCAGCGGAGAGGAAGTTAAGGCTTGGCTAATTCAAATGGAAAAGTTGTTTTTTTCCTAAAATAATCATTTTTAGAAAAAGTGAAGATTTAAGTCTTGAGAGGCTCCATAATAAGTGTTTTAATTGAAAAAGGATAGATAAGACCCCCTTAGATCAAACCCCCTTAGATAGAACCACTCTACTATTAAATCATACCCATAATGGAGTCTCCTTCACACCTATCAAAATACTGGAAAAAAAATGAATTCTTCTTTATCTTTTAAGGGATTAAATAATGTAATTTAAAAATTATATTTTGTAAGATTGTGGTCCTTGAAATGAGCTTTCCAACAAGTATGGTTTTGATATATTTTCATTTCATCATGTATTTAATTTTTTATTTTTACTAAACATAGGTTTCTCTTTAAACATCTTTGTTGTGAAGAGGTGGAAAAATAGTAAACCATTGTAAAAAAATAAAATAAAAATCCTTTCCCTAGGGATTGATGTCCTTGTTTCACCCCCAAAAAAATTGCATTTTGATTTATGCATAACAAGTTAGGTTCCATAAATGCAATTCTAGGAGACATTTCCAGAGCAGAGAGGGAGTGGGAGCCTGTGTGGGAGCCGACATTTTGAATTATGAGGGGTGTGTTGAGGAGTGAAGATGAAGATGAGGATAATGCACTGTGATGTAGGTGCAACGTTCTTGCTCTTGTAGGGTGCTGAACTTGGTGAGCCATCAAAAGATCCTTCTTGTATCGGGGGTCTCAAGGAGGTCCCATTTGTGGCTAGGGTCTCACCCATTTTTGGGATGGGGCCCCTACTTGGGAATTCCTTGGTGGTTTTCTGGAGGATTGAAGCAACACTCTTTGGATGCTAAGGTCTCTCAAGGGTTTCTATGTGAGGTCTCTAAATTTAATGTTGTTCTTGTTGATTCTTCGTTGAGGCTCTCATTTTATCTTTGAGTTTGTCTCTAGAGATGTGTTTTTTGTCCCTTTTCCAATCCCCAAGCAGTAGTGGCTGTGTGTTGTGGGCTACAAATGAACTCTTTTTTCCTTGAGGCCATTTTTCTACTCACATTTTTATTTGGCTTTATCTTGGTGGATATCTCATGCCATTATTTCTCTCCTATGTTGCATTGGTTCTATTTATGGATACTCTATTGCTTATAATTTGGGGCATTCAAGTGGGAGTGGCTTTTGCTAAGGACTCCTATTTGGTGTTTTCGCTTGGAGGTTCTATTTCCCTCGGATACCGCACATTTTTTATATGCTCTTTGGAAGAGCTTTAATGCTGTGGTGCAAGGATTTCCTAGCTTTCATTCCTAGAGGGATCTTTCAGAGAGCCCTTGGTGGTAGTATAGATTTCCTACATCATACCCATTTTCATGTTGGGAGTTTAAGGGTGGATTTTAGGGCTTTCACATTTAGTGGAGAAGTAGCCAGCTTCCTGTGTTCTTCTTCTTGGCCTCCCTTCTAGCTATTGGAGCTTTTGGGTACCCATTGTGGGTAATCAAGGTAAAGGGTTTTGATGATGCAGTTTTATGGTGCCTGCTGGAAGGTGGGTTTGTGTTATTCTTGGGCTCTATATCAAAGCTTTTGGGTACCCTTTGTGGTTGTCTTGGATATCTTTCTCGAAGGGGGTTTTCTTTTGGTTTTGGCTCCAGACTCTCTCTTGGAGGAGTTCTCTATTTTTGGGTTTGACTTGGATGTTGGGCGGTGTTCAAAATTGGTGGAGTGGAATGCCCTTCCCTCTTGCTCCCTTGGAGATACCTATTGGTTTGGGTGTAATTTCTCTCTTGGAGCTTCTGGATGCTCAACCAAAGGATGGTGAAGCTCCTCATTCTTCTAGAGCTCTGACTCTCTTCCATTTTTTGTGCACTTTGTCTTCTATTGAGGCGAAGACAACTCTTGATGGTCAGGAGTCATTTCCTATTGAGTTGGAGGTGGGTGTGTTGGATATGGATGGTTGTCCTCTTTTCTAGTTTCCTTTGGTGGTGTTCCTATTGAGGTGGAAGTTTCTCCTATCGAGGTGGAGGCAGAGGTTGCTGGAGAGGTGTGCTCTTGGTTTTTTGGGTTTTCATAGTATCCTCTCCTATAGAGGGGAGCTTAGTCCTCTTGAGGTGGATTTGGAGTTGGTCTGTGGTGGGCTTGGGAGCTTCAAGGGGTGCTCCTCTCTGTGTACCTGCATTATTTTCCTCTTTTATTGCCATGGTCTCACAGTTTCAAGCAAATGGTTGGTTGTTCTTGTGTTTATTTGTTGCATGATTTTTTAGGTGGATTTTTATAGTGAAAAATTGGTGGTTCTTGGTCCCGGATAAAACCAGGTTGTATCTAGGCTTCGGGCCCATGCTTGTTTGTCTTTTGTAGCCTGTGATGTCTTGATTATCTAGTAGTGGCTATTGTTGGGCTATTGGTGGTATGTGAGTTATCTTTTTTAATAGCTTGTTGTTGTTGGGTTGATTCATGCTTACTCTTGTTATCTTGAGTTTCAATTGTCTTCCTTTGTGGGCTTTTGGCCCCCTTCAAAACCCATTTTTACCTGTAATCAAATTCTTAAGTTAGGTTGTATGATACAAACATATGTCCAAATTATAGTTTTAGTGACTTCAAAAATTAATTTAAAAAATATATATATGCAAAAAAAATGATGAAAAAATATCCTTACCTAGATATTGATTTTGAGAATCTATATTTCAAAAATTAGAAATTAAAACTTTATAGAAAAAAGGTTATGTTGTACGATACAATAGTTACTTTCTAAAAGCATTGTTTTCTATTTAAAACTAGTTATTAAAGGAGATGTTGAAAGATTAAAGATTTATTTTGAAAATTTTGAAAATAAATATATTTAGAATCTAAACACAAACTTCCACAAATCACTAGTTGACATCATCTTCAAACTCTTAACTTTTCAATTGCTATAGGTCTTCGAAGATGAATATTTAGTTAAAAATATTGATATAAATGTTCATCTTAGGAAAAAAAATGAGATATAGTATTCTGATTTCACCCTTTGAGATAAGGAACTACTCATAAATCACTAGAGCTATGTGGGGAACATCCCAACAGCAGAGAAGCATCCAACTAGTGGATGCACAAGAAGATGGAACTTGGAATCAATTCTTTAAAACTGAAATGGAATGATTTTGTTGATATTTTTCAAAAGAGGTGGTTACCCTTGTGTGTAAAATATGGGAGTTAGAATAATCAATTCAAACCACACAATTGATGCAACATATTATATTAAGGAAATCAAATTTAACAAAACAAATGATAAAGTGATTCCTCAAAGCCATTCCATCATCCTCTATTCTTAAGGATCTTATATTAGTGCTCTCAATTTTAGGTATACACTAGACTACTGGGATGACAACCTAACAAACAAGAAGCCATTGAACTAAAATGCAGGAAACTATGCCTACATCTACATGATTGATGAATTTGATGGATGATATGCTAAATGATGTGTTGAATGATATGATGTTGTATATAGAATGATGTGAAATGATGAAATGATAAAATTTTAATCTAATGGATATGTTATGGGAATGTTGTATTGATAATGCAAAAAATTAAGTTCCTAGAAATGAAATTTCCATTATAACACTACTTGAAATCAAATGCTAAATTCTAAGCTAAAATGCCAATGCTAAGCTCACTAATGCTGAAAGTATTTCTGCAGAGTAAATTTATTCTATGCTCTCTATATGAGAAGTTGTAAATGAGCCTCTATTTATATATTTCACCAAGGTATCTAGTGATGTGGCTTCAATGGAGAATCAAGATCCAATCTAGAGAGATCAACTGTGAGAAGCGAAGAGATTAGAGAGAATCAAAGAAGTTGATCCCTTTAATAAAACAAGCTTGTCAAGTGTAGAAGGGAATAAATGAAAAGGAGAAGCCATGTGTCTCTAAGTTTGTTAAAATTGTTGAGGATAAATTCCCATTTATAAATTAGAAATAATTAATTTCTTGTGACACATGGTGAGGTGGAAGATGAGGTTGAAGGAAGTAAGAAAATATGGAGAAATGTGACTAAATTCCAATTTTAAAATTCAAAATTAGTTGAAGGAAATTAATCAAATAAAACAAATTAATTAAATTTTTTTATTTAATTAAATCATGAAGAAAGTGGTTTAGATAGGAAGAATTAAGAAATACGAACTATATAAATAAGTTTTGCAATTTATTTATAAGTAGAGGAAATAAAGATTTTATTAATTAAATAACTAGTATTTAATTAATTTTCTCCAGACCAATTTGAGATGTATACATTTTAACCCTCTTTGAAGTGATGTGTTTACACATTGCTTCAAAGATAAAATTTTCTAGTGCTGATGAAATTTTGATAATGCTCTAGCCAATGACTTTTAGGAGATAATGAATGTATGCCCCCTCAAGAGATAAATTGGGGAACTTTTTCTTTTTTAAAGATTTTTGAAATTTTTGAAATTTTTGATGATTTTTGATGATGTTTATGATGATTTTCTGATTTCATGATGTTTTAGTGATTTATCTCTCGATATAGAAGAAATAACTCGTGACTTAATTAATTGATCTTTAAAAAATTAAAATGTCTCATCATAAATTCCACTTTAATTACCCCTTTAATAGGCAAAAAAAAAGTGAAAACGAAACTCATTTGTGCACCTTTGATTTTGAAATTTTGGAGTGAGAGAGAAACTTGAGCAATTGAGCCAAAAAAGGTGAACCCCTATGAGACTCATCGATTTGAGCATGTGCAATGACATAACCAGAAAATGACATATGGATCTCTTGTACAAATTTCCAAAACCTTCTTTGTGAATTTTTGAATTATTTTTCCCACATTTTTTATTTTGAAATTTTATTTTCTTCACATTTTAGCACAATGGATAGGTCTTTTAGTGCATAGATTTAGGGATTTAGCTCATCCCATTCCCAATGTAGTGCATCAAAGATCTATAATGGAAAATTTTCATTTTAGTGCATGGGAACAATGTTCTAGCACATGTTAGTAGTTAGGTAGCACATCCAATGAAGTGGCACATAGGTCTAGCGTTGTGGCACATATTCCAAAAGAAGTGGCACATAAAATTGAATAGCACATTGAAGTGATTCACCAATGCATTGAAGTCATTCTCTGGCACATTGAGTCAAGTGGTGCATTAACAGACTGTATTGGTGCATAGAGAGAATTTTGTGGCACATATGCCTTTTTAGTAAAATTAAGCACTATAGTAGTGCATCTAGCACAAAATTGAAGATTTTTTGTTTTTCTCCTTGATTTGGATGATGTTCGATCATGTCAATCAATGATTTGTTGGTGTTGATAGATTAGATGATTTATTGACCTCATGATAGGTGAGATTCAATAATGATGATGTTGTTTTGACCTTATGATAGGCAAGGATCAAAATAGATTTTCACAATATTTGATGAAAATCTCACTTGAGTTGATAGGATAATTGATTTCTTGATGTTGATGGATTTGTTTATTTGATTGGTTGCTATGTTGATTGTGATTTGTTATAATGATAAGAGAGTGATTTAGGGAACCTTCAGTCTTGAGAGTGCTTCATACAAACTTGGGAGTTGATTCCACATCTGTCACAAGCTAGTAGAGATATTATTGAGAGATGGGGATTATCCTCATTGATTGACATGCCCCAAATTAGGATTAATTGGGGATTGTTAGAAACACTGGTAGAGACTCGGTGGAATAGCAACCACAACACCTTTCATTTGGCCATTGGAGAGATGACTATGACACTAGAGGATGTCTATAGGATCTTGTGGATTCCTGTGATGGGTGACATTGTTGTGTATGATTAGGCTGAGTAGGGTGGCACACATGATCTACATTGGATATTCCATGATCAAATCAGTTGATTCCTTGGTAGGAGATGTTTGAGAGTTATGGATCTTTACCTTCCATGCTTGTAGGTTTTGTTGGTGGCATTCTATGTCTTGACAAGAGGTCAGAGGGATTGTTTGTCAGTTGGGGTTAGACACTAGAGCAGATGATTCTGTATGGAACTTGGTACACCTAGGTTTTATGCACGCTTGCACAATTGTATCATGATTTACATCAAGTAGTGTATCTTGGAGGTGCTAGTTTATCTGCAGGGGTGAGATTGTTATAAATGTGGGCATTGGATCATATAGTGGTGACACACCTAGTGATAGATAGGTATCGACCAATTGCAAGACCCTATGTCTATGGTTATACCAACCCAGTTGTCCACCATAAGCTAGGAAAACTAGAGTATTAAAGAGACATGTACTAGATGACCTAGATTCTATGACATGGTATCCATATGTGGATTGTGAGTAGTGGGCCAAGGATCACTTGGAGATGCCTTATATTTGCATAGCCATATATCTCATTGGAAAGACACATTTCATTATTGAGATATTCCTATAGATGATAAAACTTGGATAGTATGACAGAGTGCAGGGGATTCCATAGGGATTGGCTACATATGAACATAGATAGTAGGATGCCATAGAGTGGGGACCCACCTTATCCTATGATGTTGCTTTTGATGAGTACCACAAATTACAACTAGTGACTTGGGACTATCATCCAAATATTGTGGAGGGATATATGATAGAGGAGTACTCGTAGTACTTTTGTGGAAATATGTTTCCTAGGATCTCAAGGCTTGATGAGCCAGTGTCGGTGCTAGAGGATGAGGAGGAGAGAGCACCTAGATGGAGGAGAGATAGAGGTGGTGGGGATGAGGAGGGAAATGGTGGTGAAGGGGATGGAGGAGATGGGGGAGGCGAAGGTTATGATGGTGGATATAGAGATAGGAATGGTGGTAGGGTAGATGGAGGAGGTGGTGCCCATCTAGGACTAGATGTCAGAGTGCCTCAGAAGAGGTGATTATCAGTAGTTGTAGCACAATATCATGTGTAGATATGAGTTCCTTATCAACAATAGGCATAGATTACAACTCTATAGGCTCATGTCTAGACACTTCAGGGCTTGTTGGCATAGATATAGGGGCAGTTGCACTCATAGGCACAAGCGTAGACATAGACACAGGCACAACTCTCATAGGCACAAGTGAAAATCTCACAAGAACAAGTATAGATTACTGCCCTAACAACAAAGAGAGATAGGTTCATACTACAAGTAGATTAGGCAGAGGGTATTGTAGAGAGAATACAGAGGGTTGCAGAGGGTAGTAGGATAACAGATCATTTTCGGGAGGTACGACACTCTACTAAGGAGGCAGAGTTTTATCAAATTAAATATCATGAGGTTATTCCACCAAAGAATTGTGAGAGATACTCGTAGTATTCTAGTCACACCCAGAAAAGGACCACTAGCAGGGGTGTGACACAACCACTTCCATGAGAGCCAAGCACAGGTCCATCAGGTGGAGAAGGCATAGGTCCCAAGATGTTGGGACCATCTAGGGTGAGTACTACATAGCTTTCATACATGATGTTTGTTTTATTTTGGACATGTATACATTGATACTGATGATTCATTACCATTTTTTATGATGCACCTCTTCATATTCAGATATCACTATACACTTGGCATTATTTTGAGATATATATGCAATGATGATGATGGTTGGTCTATGTGCTTATGTGTGTTGTTAATGATGGATGCATTTGATTTTTATTATGTATGCTATGTGATATTCTATAAGATGATGATATGATAGGTTATGGATGCAACATGTGTTATTATTCTACAATGCTTTTATGAATGATGCCTATATGCTATATGTGATGAATCTTATGTTGTGAATGAAACGTTATGCATGCTATGTTTTTTGTACTTTTTTGATGCAAATGTATGATGCAATATATGAAATGGATTATGCATAAATGGATCGATGGAATGATTGAATGATGATGCATAATTCTATGTGTTCCCATGGATGATACTTTATTATGATGTATGAGATGCATTGTACTCTAAATTTTTGTATTTTTCTGATGCAAACGTATGAACACATGTATAAAATGGATTATGAAAATGTTTCTTTTTGGATTATTGTAATGAAAATGCATGAGTAAATGTGTAGATGGATGGAAATGATATGGTAAATGCTTTGTTTTTGTATTTTCCTAACACAAATATATGATTGAATGGAAAATGAATGCATAGAAAATGATATGATAATGCTTGAATGAAATCCTAATGCTTATGCCCCTAAATGCAAATGATGTTTCTATTTATGTCAAATGTACTCAATTTGTTAATGATAGAGATAACATCAGTCATAAAATTGGACCACCCTTGGAAAAAATCTATAACTATAGATGCAAAACTTAGTGTGAATGTAGCCTAAACTTGCAAACCTAACAATGCCATGTTGTCATGTCCCAATAATTCAATTTATTGTGCTTGGTATCACCATTGAGTTTTTGAAATGTTGAAAGTAAGTGCAAACATCAATGGTATAATTAGACCATGATGACCTATGTACTATTTTCATGATGTTTGATAGTGCAAGTTAACACAAGCATCTAGGTATAATTGGAATAAGATGACTAAGCATTTATTACATAAACAAATAGGAGTTAATTTTTTTCTTATGCAAATCTAGAATGCCCTCAGTGATACTTAGTAGAGAACATCCCATGATGATTCACATAGTAATAATGATCAACTGACAAAAAACAAACGAAGAAAAATATCATTCTCGATCATAGCTTCTCTAGTTCTTGACATCCTTGAGTTGCTCCAGAGAAATGATAAGAACAATCATGATGCAAATAATTTGAACATTTGTGCCAAAGTGATAAAACCTTGATTCAGGAGATGACCATAAACTAAGATTTTTTTTATTGATCTTATTGTTCTTGGTTCAGATGGTTGGTTTTTGTGATTATGACTGATGTTCAATGTTGTAGCTCACTTGATTGTTGTGTTTTTATCATGTTCTCGTACTATTGTTTGCCTATCATTTTAAGCTCAAAGATAGATTTCCCCTAGTGAGTTTAGGATTTTTCCCTAGTGGAAACAAACCAATTTATTATGGATATGTACAATGATCGCCAAACCAAGGTGAGACACAATTGCGACGCTCGAATATGTACATGAGGCTCAAATGATAGACTCAAATAGTGATAGCGAAGAGCCAATGATCAACACACGTTCCAATAGAGGAAGAATTTGACCCATCACAAAGAGCGCTTGTTTCCAAGTTTTCACTACTTGATTTTAGTGTACTTTTTTAGATTTTATGTTTGTTTTTTACTTTTTAACTTTTTTTGTATTTTTCATTTCTTTAATTTTTTTGTATATATATATATTTGTATTTTTGATCTTTTTTATTTTTCTATTGTCACCAAGATGCCCGTTTGCTAGGTTTTCATCAGGGCAACCATATTTTTAAGGACTTTTTTTTATTTTTTTGGATTTCTTTAGGACTTTTATGGTGCCTCAGATGAATCAAGTGTGGAATTTTTTGAGATGAAAAATTTTCATAGGCTCCTCAAATAGGTCTCCTTCTAGCATGGATAATTGGTATGCTCCTGATCCATAGACTAACACAATGAAAAAGGGACCCAACCAATTTGGTTCAAAGTTTCCTTTCTTCTCCCTATCCTGATAATTGTGTAGATTCTCCTTCAATATAAAGTCACCAACTTGAAATATTTTTGGTTTGACCTTATGATTATAGCTTCTAGAAATTAATTCTTGGTAGGCTTTCAGATGGTTTACTGCATGTTGACATCGTTCATCTAATAATTCTAACTCTTGTAATCTAGATAACCAATAGTCTTCATTAGAGATAATACCCTTCAATGACACATGGAGTGATGGTGATTCAACCTCAATGGGTAAAATGGCCTTAGATCCATATACAAGAGCGTATGGTGTGGTTCACAAATACTGGCTTGGTATGCCCACAAAGTAGGGTTTAATTGGATTTGCCAATCATGTCCAACATCATTGACCATTTTCTTCAAGATTTTTAAAATAGTTTTGTTGGAGGCCTCTGCTTGACCATTTTCTTGAGGGTAATATGGTGTAGAGAAACGATACTGGATATTGAACTTCTCACACAATTCTTGCATGTCTTATTTTTGAATGGTCTTCCATTGTTAGTGACAATGGATTAAGGGATGTTGTACTGAAAAATGATGTAATTAAGGATGAAGGATAAAATTTAATTTCTTGTGATAGTGATTAGAGGAACAACTTCAATCCACTTCATGAAGTATTTTGTGGCTGTGATGATAAACTTGTGTCCATTTGACAAAGGTGGATGAATTTTACCTACAAGATCCAATTCACACTAATAAAAGGGTCATGTTGATCTGAATGGTTGAAGCACTTGTGTTGGTGCATGGATGAGGCTGCCATGAATCTGACACTTTTGGAATATTTTTACGAATTGAAAGGACTCCTTTTCCATGTTTGGCCAGTAATACACTAAACAAAGGAGTTTCCTGGCTAAGGATAAACCACTTGAATGAGTTCCACAAATACCCTCATGAAGTTCTCATAAACTTGTTTAAGACTCATCACATTCCAGACATCAAAGGAGAATTCTATCAAGACCTCATTGGTAAAGTACACCCATGATAGGAGTATTTCAGGGGGCTTGGTGAATGAATTTAAATTTTTGGTTTTAGGATAGGTCAAGTGGAAGGGTGTTATCTTTTAGATAGGTATAAATTTTACCATAGATTGAGTTATTAGCATCAACCAGATGACATATAACTTGGGAATTATTATCATCATAAGTAGGGGTAAGCAGTTGTTCCACCATGAACTCATAATGGCTTCTTTTCTCTGTAATTTTTAATAAGGAATCAATAGTGGCCATGTTATCAAAAAATTTATTATCCACTTTGGAAATCTACTCAATTTTGATATCCACAAAGTATTTCTTAAAATCATCGATCCTTCTTTTGTAGGGAATCAATTTGTCATTCTTTGTTTGATAATCATCAATGACCTAGCTAATGATCAACTGAGAATCTTTGTAGACTTGTAATTCTAGGATTTTCCATTCTACTATTGTCTTAATGCCAATGATTAATGCTTCATACTCCACCATGTTGTTGGTGCAATGGAACATCAATCTATATGTTTTCAGAATGGTATGTCCTTGTGGACTGACAAATAGGATTCTGGCCTCTGATCCATTTTGTGTGTGTGATCCATCAAGTATAATGTTCACTATTGTGCCATCAAGGTAAGAAAATTAGCATTTGGATACTCAATATGTAGAGGATGATTATCTGGTAGGGGTGCTTCAAAAAATTGATCTACGATTGCTTGTCCTTTTATTGCTTTCCTATCCATGTATTGGATATCAAATTCACTTAGTATCATAACCCATTTTTCCAATCTTCCAATTAGATTAGCTTTCCTAAAGAGGTATTTTATTGGATCTATATTGGCTATTAACTTTATGGTATGAGTTATCATGTAGTTTCATAGCTATTGGGTGGAAAACACTACTGCCAAACAAGCCTTTTCAATTGATGTATAATTAATTTCATATCCATTTAGCATCTTGTTGATATAATAAATTTCTCTTTTTTTTCCTTATGAATCTTCCTATGCTAACAAGGCTCCTAATGATATCTTATTTGTTGCAATGTATAATAAGAGTGGCTTTCCTTGTACTAGCGGTATTGAGATAGGTGGACTCATTAGATATTATTTTAATTGGTTGAAGGACTCTTCACATTTCTCGTCCCATCAAAAAGAAACATTTTTGTGTAGCAAGTGAGTGAAAGGATAGGTATTGTATTCCAATTGTGAAATAAATCTTTAGATTGATTGGAATCTCCCTTGTAGAGATCATAGCTAGTTGATGTTTTTGGGTGGCAACATCTCCATGATAGCTTTAACTTTTTCTAGGTCTAACACAATGCCTTTTTCTAAAACTATATATCCCAATAGTTTTGTTGAAGTCATCCCAAACACACATTTCTTTGGATTTAGCCCTACATTGAACTTCTCCAATCTAGTAAAGATTTTGTCTAAGATATCTAAGTGTCCTTCTCTAGTGTATGATTTGGCCAATAGATTTTCCACATAGTCTTCCATGAAGGTACACATCATATCATAAAAAATTGTTGTCATGACATGCTGATAAATAGCTCTTGCATTATTCAATCCAAATGGCATGACATTCCAATAGAATTTTCCCCATGAGCATGTGAAGGATATCTTATCTTGGTCCTCTAGAGCTATCTTGATTTTATTATAACCAAAAAAACCATCCATAAGTGACAACATGCCATGTCCTACTATTAAGTCCACTGTGATGTCTATGCTAGGAAGAGGAAAATCATCTTTGAGGAAAGCCTTATTAAGATCTTGAAAATCTATGCAAATGTGAATGTTGTTGTCAGGCTTTGAGACTAGTACAATGTTGGAGATCCACTTGGCATAGTCAATGGGTTTGATGAATCCTACATCTAATAACTTATTCAACTCTACTTTTGCCAATAGGAAAATATGCAGATGCATTTTCCTTAGCTTCTACTTGACTAGTTTTACTCCTGGTGGTAGGGATAGGTGGTGCATGATAAGGTTTGGATCAATCCCTGGCATTTCAGCATATGGCCAAGCAAAGGTGATTTGTTTCTTTGTGAAGAATTTGAGGAAGCTTGGTTTATCTTATTTTGTCAAGGATGCTCCTAGATCGATAGTGTTCACTCCTTCTGCATTGCTAATATTGATGGACTATGTGGGCTCAATCAATATTTTTTATCTTTCTTGAAAGTGTTTTGGAAGAGTTTCAAATATTCCATCCTTCAACACTTCATAGAGGTTTTCACTATTGGATGCACTCTTTATGTTTACTTTTTCTAGATCTAATACTACATTGAATGGTTTGCACCATTAGATCTATTTCCTATATTATTCATTTTACAACTGAAAGAATTGACTCTCCCCTGTTTGGAAGCTTTGATATGATGTTCAATGGTGGAATCTATTTTAGGATTGTTGAAACAGAGGAAGTTGACGATGGCATCATTGTTTGAAAAGGTGGGGATATTGAAGGGCTCAATTTCCTCCCAATCTATGAGATTAGGATGTACTAGGGTAAGGGATCATCAGATTGGTTAAGGTTGAAGGTAGTAAGAGTCTTGATGGTGATGTCTTTTATTTTTCCAATAGAAAAGTTGAGTTCTATATGGTAAATTTCCTCCAAATTATTCATTTCACTCCGAGTCTAATTGTGTTCGTTGGATTCATGAATATGTTGTGATCCTATTTCAAGTAGGGGTGCATACTTGTGTACCACATAAATTTCCTTGTTGTGTAAAGAATCTTTGGGTAGTGAATCCCACTCATATTCATTTGAATTAGATTCATGTTCATCACTAGCTTGTAGTTGCAAGATTCTCTCAACAACCCTCTGAGTTACTTCCTCTTTTGTCTCCTCTTTATAACCCATCCCAGTTTTGTCTTTTGGATTGATTAGGAGGGGTTGAATTGGTTCCACAATTCATTCTTTTCCTTTTCCTAGAGGTCATTTTCCCTTGTATCCCATCTTTTTTAAGAATGTGAAGCCTTTTCCATATTGTGCTATTTGTACATTTGTATTTGCTACTTGGGATTCTTCTTTGTCCTTATAAAGACAATTTAGGACATCTTTGTCTTCAACTTCATCAACTATGGTGCCTACTTTTACAAATCGGCCATCCAAAATTGTAACTAGTTGTGATGACTATTATTTTGATGTTGAGGGTTGCCCATATGACTTTGGGGAAGCTAGTTGTGAAAGGCATAAAGATTGTTAAATTACATATTCACCTACACCTTTATCTTTGACTTGGAATTTTTTTCAAACTATTTGGACAAGGAATTTAATTGCATTTCATGATTTGAGGATGTAGAAGGAGAAACTTTTTTCTTTTTCTCAAACTATTTAAACATGGAACTAGATTTAATTTCATGATTTGGGGAATTGACCAACAATTTTGATGAGGAATTTGATTGACTTTGATTATTGGTAGAGATGGAAGTGGAAGCTTCTCTATTATGAGGTGCAAAGACATCTTTGATCAATTTAAGGGTTTTGCATTATTGAGGACTATTAGAATCAACCAAGATGGTGATTTATTGGCCACCACAATGGAATTTCAAACATTGGTGGTATATTGATGGGACCACTTGCTTTTCACAAATCCATGGGCCATCCAATAGTATGTTGTAGGTCAAATCCTTGTCCAAGACTTGGTAGATTACATCTTTTTGAATTAGTCCTAGAATGGGTAAGATGATCGATCCCTGCGAAGATCTTTCCTCATCTTCATATGATTTATTGTAATCTTTTTATTTGAATCTATTGCATTTTTAAAAAATCCTAGGGCATGAACAAGATTTAAAGTACATATATTTAGGTTGGATCCTCCATCTATTAGGACACATTTGATATGATGTTTATGAATTAGGGCTTCAATATGGAGAGGGGCATTATGAGGATGAGAAATAGATGCATCATAATTTTTTGGAAAAGATAAGCAATGAGGTGTAGTCAAATATCCAACCATGACCTCAAATTTACAAACTTCTAAATCCATTGGTACTGTTGTGTCGACTAGGGATTTTTCAAAATCTCTTTGTGGGTAGGTGAAATCTTGAGCAGTTCCAATATAGATATTTGTGTAGGGATCTTTTTTAATTGGTCTACTATGGTATATTGGTTGGATGGGGTAGTAGGTGTTTTAGACAAACTTCCTTTAAGTACATATTTTTCCTATGCTCTCATGGTCACATTTAATGGAATGTTTTCTTCTCTCCCATTGATTTTAATGACATTAATTTGAGTATCAGTTGCAGCCATGTCTTGTTTGATGTCATTAATCTAATTTTCAACTATAATGTTGTCTTGTTCATGTTCAATTGGAATTTCATTAATTGGATTTTTGGATACAATAATGTCGTGGTTGTCATTGGTTTCAATGTTATTCATTTGATCTTCCACTACTGAGATATGAAGTATGACAATATCATGGACATAGTTTACATCATTCCCTTTGTTGTTTGTTATAGAGGACTCCCCTTTTTATAATTCGATAAGGGATTTTTGAATCCTACGTGATCATCATTTATTTGGGGTCCTTCTATTCAGATGACTTTGTCATATATAAAGTGTTGTATCTTGTGTTTCAATAGCATGCAACTATTTGTTTGATGACCTTTGGACTAATGTAATTCGTAGTAATAAGCATCATTCCACCGTGACGATTTTACTTTTGGTTCAAAGACTTAGGTGTTAGGTAGTGTTATAAAGTTATTTGCAAGAAGTTCTATCAATGCAGATTTGTGTGATTGACCCAAAGGTGTGATTTTTTTGTGGTTTGATTGTGTTTTATAGGATGGAGGTTTAGATGTGGTATTACTTTTATTGTGACTATTTTGATTGTTGTGTTAGTTAACATTTTGACTAGTGCCTTTATTGGTGTTTTGATCAATATCTTGGTTGTGGTTCCTAATATATTAAAGACCAGTTTGGCATTGTGTGTTTTGATAGCACCATCATTGGCATTCTTATTTCTTGTCCAAAATTTTTATTTCTCATTGTTGTTATGATGCTTGGAAGAGCTAGCATTGTTTGATCATTCATTGTGAATTTTCAATACCCCTCTTTTGACTAAAGCTTCTTCAATTTTGACACCATTTTAGATCATCTTCTCAAAGCTAGGGGGACATTGCAATTGCAGCCTATATCTCATTTCACTATTAAGGTTATCAAATTTTTTTCCATCTTTTCTTGTTCACGTATAGAACAAGCATATCAAGCAAATAACCTTCTCCATCTTTGTAAGAATATGAGAAATGATTCTCCTTGTTTCTGTTTAGTATTGCAAAGATGCTTCATGGTTATCTCATGTGAAATGTTATATGAATATTGAGGGATAAATTTGTTGAAAATTTCTTCAAAGGATCTTATGCCTAGTGGTAGTTTTGAAAACCATTCCATAGAATGGCCTCCCAAACTACGAGGAAAAATTCTCATCAATTAGGTGTCTTCATGTGCAAACTCAAGACTCATGGTTCGACATTCCCTCACATGGTCTGTGGGGTCATATTTTTCATTGTATTTGTTGTATTTTGGGAGGTCACAATTTAGTGGTAATGGTATCATGTTCAAATTCCTATCAATATGGTAGGGACAAATATCTTGTAATAAATATCTTTCAGTAGTCCATCCTTCCATGTCTTGTAATTATTGTTGAAGGTTCTTCATTTGATTTGTTAGGGAAGCCATTTGATGTGCATTTGGAATTTCAATTTCAGTTTTCTTTGGTGTTTCTTTCAATTTGTTGACATCAAAATGACATCATAATTTGACCTCTTAGTTTGCTAACATTAGAAGGTATTTTCTCCATCCTTTTCAAAGATCCTCTCTAAGAATTTGTGAAATTTGGGATCTTTATTTTTTTGTTCTATTTCCTCCTTTGTTATTTCTTCTATTTCATGTTGAGGGATTTTATGGAAAGGGTTTTCTTCTGGTTCACCCATGATGTTTTGAGGTTCAAGTTCCTTCTCCTTAAGTTTTTTCTTTTGGGATCTTGTTAAAATGGGCATGCAAGTGATGAAGGTTTGCAAGAATTTAATAGTTCTTTAGGAGTTCCAAAAAGACACATAGGTTGAATAGAATGATGAATTCTATTGATGGGATGAAGGTAATGAAATTTTATGTAAAGTGTGTTTTTTTTGGATGAAAGATGACAAATATTGATGGTGAAACTCAAGTTGATGAGAAAATTTAGATTTGATGATGGTTGGGAAATTTTATATGTTTGATCAAAGTTTAGGTAAATGATTTCACTTGTAAATGATAATTTTTCCAAGCTCAAAGCATTTTTTGGATAAAAAATGAACTTCTTTATGGAAAAGATCCTAAATTTTGGTTCACAATGTCAAATATGGGGTCAAATTTATCTTTCTAGTTATAAATATGGTGGATGCACTGTAACAGTTATTGTATGTGTTAAAAGGTGTATGCATTATAAAATGGCTTGAATGCACCAAAGAATGGGTTGGATGCACTATAGGAATGGTTGAATGTGCTACAGGATTGGTTGGATGCACTACAGAATGGTTTGAATGTGCCAAAACTTACTAGATTGATGCACTACAAAAAGGCTTGAATGCACTACAGGATTGATTGGATGTGCTACGGGATTGGTTAGATGTGTTGCAAGATGTATTGGATACACTATAGGATTGGTTGGATGTGCTATAGAATGGTTTGAATGCACCAAAGTATTGGATTGATGTGCTATAGAATGGCTTGAATGTGCTATAGGATTGATTGGATGTACTGCATAATAGCTTGAATGCGTTGTAGGATTGATTGGATGCACTATAGAATAGCTTGAATGCACCAAAGTATGGGGTAGATGCACTATAGTAATGGGTGAATGCATTATACAATGAAATTGATGCACTAGAAGATATGGTGTATGTGTTATAACAATAGATGGATGTGCCAGAGAATGGTGTAAATGTGCTAGAATAAGTAGTGTATGTGCTTGATTGGGAAAATGACATAGTTTTTTGCAAGTTTGTTTGATTTTTCTAATTTTTTGGTTAGATAATTGTTTGTTTCAAAGGAGGTTTTCTAAATCAAGGTTTTCACTTCCAATGTGTGATGTTTTATTTGAATTTTTTTTAAAAACACATTGGTGAAACACATCAAACATGTACAATCTTAAGGTTGTGCAGGACAATATTCACTAGATTCCCACTTGGATTTTACTCCAGCTGTGCCTACATTTAGCAAATGATTAGAAGCTTGAAAACACTGGATCCCCTCCATGACATTCACTTCTTAGGTCATCCAAGCTTTATTACCCATGAATCTCCCATGGCATACTTCTCATCTCTACTAAAATCCACAAAAAATTGGGATGACTTCAAAGGTTAGACCTTTTGCACAAATAAACAGAATAGGATTTTGGGTTGCTATCACAAAAGGTTTTAGTATAGGCATTTTTTTTGTGGGGAATCATCCATATGGAAAGAGACCATTGTTGCTCTTCTTGTCAGAAAAATCCTTATGATACTTGAACTTTCCTCAAGTACCCACACTTATATACTGGGTGGAAGTCACTTGGGTTTAGTGTGTTCCCGATTAGGTCATTCCATTGGGTGATTAATTTTTCCCACAAGGTGGACCCTCTAAGGATTAAAAAAATAAAAATGAATGGGTCTATCTTTTTGGTCACCTAGTTAAGGGGAGAGCATATGCCTACCATTCATCAAGCATAGTAGACAAGGTGTCCTTTCCCTCCTAATTAATATAGATTCCTAAATTAACCAAAAGGAAATAAATCAACACCAACCCTTGCATCAAAATTATTAGTAGTTTTCAATAAATGTTCTTTGACAACAGTCAAAGGTTTCAACAAAGTCTCTAATAGTGTTTATAAAACCTTCATAGCAAAAAGACATTCATTAGTTTTCAAAATCTGGAAAATTTTGTGTGATGAAAATTAAATGCACCATTACAGTAATTCAATGTGCTAAAAAGGTAGATGTGCTTAAAAATGTAGTGACTTAACTAGAGAAAGTATTAGATGCGCTATAGAAACCCCCTGATGCTCTAATGAATGGATTGGATGTGCAAAAATAACTTGTGTTTTGTGCTATAACATTCAATGTATGCGTCGGTAAATGTTTTGGGTACACCAGAAGAACTCAAGTCTGAACCTATAAGCACACTTTCCATAAAATGTTAAAATAATAGGGGCTAGGCCCCACGGTGGGCACCAATTTACGTGTGAATAAAATATGGAAATAAGAATAATAAATTCAAACCACACAATTGATGCAACATGTTATATTAAAGAAATCAAATTTCACAATATAAATGATAAAGTGATTCCTCAAAGATGTTCCATCGTCTTGTATCATTAAGGATCCTGCATTAGTGCTCTCAGATTTTAGGTATGCACTAGAATACTTGGATAGCACCTAACAAATGAGAATCCATTAAATAAAAATTTAGGAAACTATTCATACATCTACATGATTGATGAATTTTATGGATGATATGCAAAATGATAAGATGTTGTATACAAAATAATGTGAAATGATGCAGTGATAAAATGCTAAGCCAATGGATATGTTATGTAAATTTTGTATTTATAATGTAACAAATTATGTTCCTAGAAATGAAATTTCCATTATAACACTACTTGAAATTAAATGTTAAATTCTTAGCTAAAATGCCAATGTTAAGCGCACTAATGCTGAAAGTATTTCTACAAAGTAAATTTATGGTATACTCTCTATATGAAAAGATATAAATGAGCCTATATTTATATATTTTACCAAGGCATCAGGGGATATGGCAGTAATGGATGATCAGGATCCAATCTAGAGAGATCAACAGTGAGAAGTGAACAGGTTAGACATAATCAGGGAAGTTGTTCCCTTTAATAGAACAAGCTTGCCAAGTGTAGAAGGGAATAAATGGAAAGGAGAAGCCATATGTCTCTAAGGTTGTTAATATTGTTGAGGATAAATTCCCATTTAGAAATTAGAAATAATTAATTTCATAAGACAGATGGTGAGGTGGAAGATGAGGTGGAAGGAAGTTAGAAAATATGGAGAAATGTGACTAAATTCCAATTTTAAAATTCAAATTTAGTTGGAGGAAATTAATCAGATAAACCAAATTAATTAAATTTTTTTATTTAATTAAATCATGAAGAATTTTTTTTAGATAGGAAAATTTAATAAATATTCAAACTATATAAATAAATTTTGCAATTGATTTATAAGTAGAGGAAATAAAGATTTTATTAATTAAATAACTATTATTTAATTAATTTTCTCCAGACTAATTTTAGATACATATACAACCCCAACTCTTTTTTGATCAAAATCTCATTGAATTTCATAATCTCAAGCAAGGAGAAATTTCAATGAGTGAATTCTAGGAGAAATAACACTCATCCCTTGAGGTATGTGCCAACGTACCAAAAGGATGAGCGGTTTTGAAAAAAAATGCATTATGGGACTTAATAGCCAGATAGGTGGAGAAGTGGATGTGTACAGACTAGCTACTATGGACTAGGTCTATGCGAAGGAAATCAAACAAGATAAAAAGGTCAAATCCATCTCAAACTATTGAGAAAAGAGGAATCATAAGAAGAGTAGAGGATTTCACTTTAAATAAGCTCCCAAAAAGTCTAATGAGGGGAAACAATTTTTGAAGAATGGGGACAAAGGATCTTGTAATAATTAGAATGATTCAAGGAAGGATTGATGGAGAAACAATGATGATAGTATAAATAATAACAAATTTGAGGAAAATGGTGGTAATATTGATAGGCCAACAAAAAGAAGAGGTCCAGTGAAATGATGTTATACATGTGGAGGTGATCATTATGCTAGTAAATGTCCCAACAAACCATTAAGTTCACAACCACATGGTAATTCTCTTCCTCCCCAATAAGATGGATTTTAGAAAAGGATCCATGCTATAATGGAAAATCAAAAAAATGAATACCAGATCACCCAAGTTGAAACTCTAGGTACTTTATTTGGTTTACCCATTTCTATACTTATTAATACTAGAGCCAAAAGAAAATCACCTAGAGTAGTTAATAAAATTTGTAGGAATGATAGTTTTATGGAAAAATCTTGTGTGGTAGATTATCCAAATCAAGAAACATGGATATTGAACCAATTTTTATTCGAGGTAAGGGTTGAAGTCGCAATTTTCTCTATGGAAGTAAATTTATGTGTAGCACCCTTAGTATCCTATGATGTTATCCTAGGAATGAACTAGCTATGGAATCATAGAGCTAAGGTGGATTTTCATGCCAAAACCATATAATGTCTAGATGATCTAGGGAGTCTAGTGTCTTTTCAAGCAACACAAATAGAAGTGAAACTGCAATAGATTTTGACTATGCAAATGTATAGGACAAAAAAAAAAGGTTACCAACTATTTACAATTAAAATGGATAAACTAGAAGAATTGAACAAATTCACTTCTCAAGATATTTCTATGTATCATGATATGGAAGAAGTTGAAGAAGGTGTAGTGGAGACTAGAGAAACAAATATGGAAAAGTATCTAATTTTAGAGAAATTTGTGGTTGTTTTTCTAGAAGAGCCATCGGAACTACCTCCCAAAAGAGTATTTTATTTCTCCATTGATATTGTACTAGGGTTTGAACCTATATCTAGAGTACCCTTTAGGATGGCAACAAAAGTATTGTCCAATGGATTAATAAAAAGTAGTGTTTCACCCTTGGGAGCACAAGTGATATTTGTAAAGAAGAAGGATGGTACTCTACACTTGTTTATAGATTATCAAATTCTTAAAAAAGCAATGATAAATAAAAAGTACCCATTTCTACAAATTGATGATCTTTTTGATGAAATGCAAGGAGTAGCAGTAATCTCAAAGATTGATCTACAATCTGGATATCATCAATTCAGGATCAAAGATGATTATAGTTAAATAACTAGATTTAGGACTAGATACAATCATTACAAGTTCATACTCTTACCCTTTGGACATATGAATGCACCAACAACATTCATGAACCTAATGAACATTGCATTTAGACATTTCCTTGGATAGGTTTGTATTAGTATTAGCATTGTAGAAATTTAGAGATAGTTCTCCAAAGGTTAAGAAAGTGCAAGATATATGGAAAAATATCTAAGTATACATTCTTTTAGAAAGGAAGTGTAGTACCTAGGTCACGTAATTTTGGAGAAAGGGATTGTAGTTGACCCAACTAAGACTAAGGTGATACTTGTGTGGTCGGTACCCAAAGCCAAATAGAGGTTAGAAGTTTTATGGGTTTGGCTAGTTACTATAGGATGTTTGTTGCAAAATTTTCTAGGATAGCTTATCCTATTACTTCATTACAAAGGAAGGGTAGGAAGTTTGAGTGGTCAAAAAAATGCTAAGTAGCATTGGACCTACTCAAGGAAAAGTTGACTACCACACAAATACTAAAGGTACATGATCTAGAAGCCAAATTCATTGTCATAAAAAATGCATCAACTGAAGGTTTAGGTGGAAATATGATGCAAGAAGGGCAAGTCATTGCTTATGAACTAAGAAAAATAAAGCCCTGTGAAAAAAATTATGCATCACATTATTTAGAGTTAATGACAGTTGTTCATGCATTACAAATGTTGAGACATTATTTGATAGGAAATCCTTTTGAATTAATGACCAACCATCATGGTATGAAGTATTTATTTACTCAACCTAATCTAAATGCATGAAAAAGAAAGTGGTTAGAGTTGATATCAAATTATGAATTCAACATTAACGACATCAAGGGAAAAGAGAATAGAGTTGTTGATGCTTTAAGTCATAGAAGGAATATTTCCTCAATAGTAACAATTCAAATTAACTTTAAGGGGAAAGTATTGCAAAAATCCATGGATGATGAATTTTACAAGAAAGTTAAGAAATCACTCATGGATAATCCACAAGATGCAAGATATGAAGATTATAAATTCGAACCAAATGGATTACTAAGGTTCAAAGGGAGATTATATGTACTTGATTCAGAGGAGTTAAGGAACTTGGTGTGGAAAGAAGTTCACAATGCACCATATTCTAGTCATCTTTCTGTGACGAAGATGTTGGTGGATGTAAAGACACTATATTTTTGGAAAGGTATGAAGGGGGATGTTGCAATATTTCTAGCAAGATTCTTAGAGTTTTAAAGAGTTAAAGAAGAAAATCATCACCTTGCAGGACTTTTATATTCTCATGATATAGCCGAGAGCAAATGGAAAGTCATTAGCATGCAATTTTTTCAAGGTCTACCAATATCAAGGAATAAGCACAATGACATTCAAGTAGTGGTGGATAAGATAGCTAAGGTGGAACATTTTATTTTGGGAAATATAATTGATGGAGCTCCTACTATAGCTCAAAAATTTATTCAAGAGATTTGGGTATGTGTAGGATCATCATGGAAAAAATAGGCCCTTAAGTGGAAAAAAATTCAAAAAAATCAGAGTTAGGCAACTTGACGTAAAAATTAGAATAAGTTATCTATATTATTTCAAAAAAGTGTAAGAATAGAATCTATAGAAAATTGAATGTTTATGAACTACTAGGTATGTTTTAAAAAAAAATCTATTTGGTGAAAATTTGAAATTTCAATGCAGTGCTACTTAAATTTCAGGGAAAAAATAAGAAATAGGTGTCTGTCTGACCACCCTAACCACAATAAAATGATAATGTTTTTTTATAATATTTTAGATATAAATAGAGGACTCATTCCCCGATGTGATGTATATTTTTTTGTAATTTTTTTTCAAGTAAATAATAAATTATGAATAATTTATTGCAACTTTTAAAAAAATATAAAAACCTGTATGTTTGACCACCTTAACTTGTTCAAACCTTCATGAAATTAATTTTTTATTTTTTTAATCCTATAGTATGTGAATCATAGAATGTGACTCATGTTTTGGATTCAAAAAATGTGATATTGTTTGAAAGCTATAGATGTTTTTCAATCAACCTATCAATTGCAAATTTAATCATAATTTGAAAATGAATAATAATTACTTGTTAGATTAGAAGCAAAGCATAATTTATATTGGTGGAAATATGAGAATCTCCTTTAAAAACCCTTTTCGTTTCATCAATTTTGGGTAAAAAATAGTGGTCAACCTCATACCCATCATATTGCCATGTTTTGGCCCATCATGATCCTGCACATACCTATGTTTAGATTGCATGGGATTCCTAAGATCATTTCAGATAGGGATGCTCGTATAACCTCTAGGTTTTGGAAAACCCTATTCTCATCACTTGAAACTAAGTTGAATATAAGTTCAAACTTTTGTTAAGAGATGGATGCACAAACTGAAAGATTTAACCAAGTGCTTGAAGATCTACTAAGGAATTATTGCATGGATCAACAATACAAGTGGGAATATTACTTACCATTAGTGGAATTTTCATACAATAATACTTATATTTCAATAATAAAGATGGCTTGATGCAAAGAATTATATGAAAGAAAATGTAAAAATCCTATAAGTTGGGATAAGCTAGAAGATAGGGTAAGTCTTGGGCCAGAGATGTTATTGGAAATGGAGGAGGAAGTAAAGGTTATCAAGCAAAGGCTAGCTAAATCAAATGATACATAGAAAATCTACGAAGATTCCAAGCAAGTACCCAAAAACTTTGAAGTAGGGGAAAAGATTTTGTTGAGAGTAAAATCTCATAAGAGTTTCATCATGTTTGGAAAGTTTTCCAAAATAGATATGCACTACATAGGTCCTTTTGAGGTTCTCAAGTAGATAAACATTGTTTCTTATTAGATTGTGTTGCAACCAGCTCTTGCAAGGATGCAATATGTTTTTCATGTCTAATACCTTGAAAACTATATACCAAGGGATAAACATGTTATTGATTGGAATGCTTTACTAGTACAGGATCTAGGAGTGGCAACAATCAAGGCTCTCAAGATGATTAGAACATGTAATCTCCACTTGCATAGTTGAGAGGTTCTTCAATGAAAATTCTAGTGGGATCAGTACGCAAAATATTTTAGTACTTGAGAGGACTATGCTAAAATCAAGAAAAAATTTCCTCATGTTTTACATGCTTTTGAGAATTCTTGTAAAACAATTTTGATATGATTTTCTTATAGTTTATTTCTATGTCTATTACTATATAAAATAATTGGGGATGGCAATTCACAAGGGGGGGGTTATGTTACACTTCATTGTGCTACTACTTATTTACTTTTACTTAGTTGGGTGAAAATACATGAAATGAATGTACTTGTGCTTTATGTGTTTTGAAAATATGAAGAATAAATGTTGATTCATTATGATGTTATGAAATGATTTGATTATGAAAATATATGATGTAGATAGATATATTGTTTTTAGCTAACTACCATTGCAAGGTGTAAGTTGGATGCAGGAATTGAATCAAGCCTCATGAGGAGAGGGGCAGTATCACTCAGGGAGAAGAACTTGGTTTGGCAACCCTTGTTCAAAGACCTAAAATAATCTTTCACACACACAATTTTAGTTTGGTCAAGTCAAGATAATAGTTGGGAAATACTAAGTTATCTTTAACCATGTTTCCATATATATTTGTAAATTTTCTTGTTTATGAGTCTAAGTACTTAGTTTTATTTATTTATGAGATTTCTTCTTTGTGTGTTTATAATTGAACAATAAAACGTATTTTCATAATATTTATATATGTATATATGCATGTGTCAATAGGAAGCTCATTCACATGAGTAAATATGTTCATAATAATATGTAGATAGATATATCTTTGCATCCTCATGTACGGATTACTCATATGTATGGGAATGTAATTCGAACATAGTGACATATACCTACATATATATATATACATACCATGTATATATGTTAGTTGATAAGACTATGATTATATGTGTTTTAATATAAGGTGTCATAAATATGCATATGTATAGTATATATATGTATGTGTGTGTGTGTATGTATGTATGTATGTATGTATGTATGTATGTATGTATATATTAACCTTCAAGTATTTATTGACAGAAAGGACATGTCCATACTAGTATGTTAATATATATATATATATATATATATATATATATATATATATATATATATATATACATATGTAACTATATATACATATATACATATTCCTACATTGATATGTTAATGTGGTGTAGAAAAAAGTAACCCTTTTTCACACTTAATTTGGGAATAATTAACACTAAAATGAACTTAATTATGCCTTGATTTAGTGTTGTAATATGTTTTACACATTCACATTGAATCTAGGGTCATTTTTTATGATAAAATGTACTTAATTGTGCCTTAGGGTCTTGTAAAGTGTTTTCTTACATTTTCACACCAATCTAGGGATTTATTAATTAATTGTGGTTAATTTACCTTAATTTACCCTATAATTCAAATCTAAGCCTTATTAATTGCATTTTCCAATGACCTATCCCAACACCTATTAATGATATTGCATAAAATTTACATTAGCAAAGATAGAGTCCTAGAAAACTATGCTAGGACTCATTCACCACTTTGGGCGAATGGATCCTCCTAACATAGGACACCCCTTTTTTGGCATATTTGAGATGGGTTTTTTCATGTTATTTCACCTCCCTAAAGCTAGACCCTAGAAAATTGTGCTAGGACTTTGAATTTATTTGTGGTGGGATTTTAATGATTTTAAGTTATAGTTTTAATGTCGGCTTATGTTATTTGAATTTCAGGGTTAAATCTCAAGTTATGTATGAATACAAGGTTATTTTGCATGATTTTCAGCTAGATAAGATAAGAAATCTATGAGCTTAAATAACTTTCTTGATATCAATCATTCATATTCAAAAAGAAAGAAAGAGTGGATTTTTGAAGTAGCATTACAAGTCTTCAATATCATTTTCTATCAATTATCAAGCATTGTTAAAGGATTTATGATAGATTCATATAGAGAATCATGAGGGATTTGAGGTCTTGGGAGATGCATAAGACATGCAACCAATCCTAAGGAATTGTCTCCCAAGTGATTCCATCTTCTATGATCATCTTACTTGTAGCCTAAAGAGGTGTATATTCAAATTTATGGCTTATTGAGAGGATTTTGGATCTACTATACTAGGTCACTTGCCTTGTTAATGTTTCATTTGAGGGTTCTATTCTAACACAATTGAATGGAATTACCTTTACATCATTAGGGATTTTAATAGTAGACACACTTAAGTTTAGGATTTCACACATATTACATGTTTTAGATTTTCATTCATCATCAAGGTTTAATTACTAGCATGGGATTTGACTGAGATAAATCCCTATCCACCAACAAGGTTCAAAAAAATTCTTGTATAGATTATTAGGAGATCCAGATCCAAAAGGAGTTTCAAGTTGTAGGAAAAGAGAACAAAACTAGAAGTTGAAGATCAACTTTAGAGTTTTTCGAAAGGACCTAGTAGAACCCATTCACCTTTTGTGGAGAATCAATCCCTATGAGGGTTTGAAGGGAAGCAAATCTTTACACTGTGAAAGCTTCATTTATAGATTCCAAGCTCTTCGGATAGGTGTACTAGGAAAAATTCACAATAGGTGGCAAATGAGTTCCTATTAGGGTTCAATAATAGCAAGATTTTATCAGGTGCATAGTATTCCATACTCTCTCTTTTTCCAAAAAAGTTATAGATTCTTTTTGTTTTGTGTTGAATTCATGCATTATACATGATAGACCTATAATTAGGTTTAAATTATCAGTTCAATTTCTTCTTTCCAAATTGCTATTTAGATAACCACCTCATCCTTGTGTGAATAGTTACCTTATTAGGTTGATAGTTACCTCAAGGTTTTGGACCTCATCTCTTGAGTGAAACCATTATGAAAAAGAGGGCTAGACATCATTTCCACCTTTTATATGTTTCATTTTGGTGAACTCGACACCTTTGAACATCTTAAATTCTGATTTGGAGTACATTAAAACCCTAGATCCTATTTTTGCATTAGATTTGTATTTCTTGCATTAGCAAACATTACATTTAGGGTAAATATGCATGTTTGCATTGCTTATATTCATTAAAAATTAGAAAATGTTTCTTAGATCTGATTTATTTTTACATCTTGTTATCATTGAAATCATCATTGAAATATTTAGATCCAAATTGCATTATAGATTTAGTCACACTATTCATCATTGAATAATACTAAGAATTGCATCTAGAGACTTGATATCTAGGAAATTTGTTACAAAATTAACTAATATAGATCTAAGATAGAAAATACATAGAATTAACTCAATAAAAGAGAACTCAAATTCAAACAACCCTAAATTGGGACCCATTCACCCCAAGTGGCGAATGAGTCCAAGTACACCTTGAACAAAAAATCTTCTTGGTAATTTCTAGTGTTTTATCTACATTCTTCTTCTTTGTAAAAAAGCCTAGATTGGGACCCATTCACCTCAAGTGGTGAATGAGTCCAAAGACACATTGTGATACAAAAATTCTGATTTTTTTTCTTTTTTTGATAAGCATTTTTGTTCCTCTTCTACGATCTAAGAAATAGTTGATTCAAACAGATTTTTTTTACATTCAATTTCCTATTTATTTAGATAGATTTGGAAAGATAGGGAAAATAATTTTTCAAATATTTTAGTTAAAGGTAGCATTAAATTTTTTTCATTCTTAGTATTATTGCATCAATAGATTAGTTATTTTACATTTGAAAATCATTAGAAAATATAAAAAAAAGACAAAAAAAAGAAGCATCAAACAAGACCCTTATGGAAAGCATAGTTATTTGATTATGTCAAATCTCTTTTTCAAAGTTAACCTATCCCTCAAACCTTTTAGTAGTGATGAATTTGATATGTTATATGAAGCCCTTGAGGACTTCATCTCATAAGGTTTATCCACTAAGGCCTGTTATGATAAACATAAACAAAAATTTCTTAATACAATCACACCACAACTTATAATTTACACTCCTTCACAAAAACCTCAAGTTCAAAATAATCCCATGCTTATCCTTGAACCACCGAAAAATAAATCTTCACTTGGCAATGATAATGCTTCACAACAAATAAGTTGTAATACCATTGTGCTACCTACAATACAAGGACCAATAGGAAGCAACTAATAACTCATGTTTCATTACCCTTTCCTAAGCCTATCTTTCCTAGTGCTCTTTTTTTACACACAAATAGTGGAAAGGAATATAATCTTGTTGAAAAAATTAAGAATACTCCCACTTAGAAATACCTATGGGATCTTATTCAAAACTCACATAATTATAATAGCATGCTTCAAATAGCTTTGAAACAAGTTATGATCCCTCCTAACACTAGTCCAAACAATGTGGTAGTGATAGTTCAAGGAATGAATGAGTTAAAAATGGATATTTTTTTTCACAAAATTGAGTTTCCTTCCTGAGAAATTTAGAAGAGACATGGAAACTTCAATATAATAGTCCATGTTAATCGAATCACGATAAAACAAAACCTTGTTGACAATGGTTTGGCCCTGAACGTGTGTAGTGTGAGCCTTTTGGAAAAGATTGACATGGGTAGAAGTGACATTAAACATGATTCTTTATCTATATATAGATTTGATAATATAGGGAAACAACCACTTGGATTCATCACATTACCTATTAATGTTGGGAAAGTAACATTACAAACTGTGGTCCACATTATGCCTGATGATATTTCTTACTATCTCCTCTTACGATTTCCTTGGATTCATGAAATGAATGGAGTTCCTTCTAATTTGCATCATGTAATGATGTATGTCTATAACAAAAAGGTTTACATGCTAAAAGTTAACCTAGACTTGAAACTTTCTTGATCGCTAAGAGAGAGGGAAGAGATTCTTTGGAAGACTACAATCAGCTACAAAAAGGAAGTTACGAAGGAAGAAAATGAGAAGAAGATTGATGAAATTACTAAGTTGTTATAAGATGACATGGGTTCCTTAGATTAACACAAACATTCATGGGAGTACAAAATTATAACAAAAGAAACTAAAAACTAAAAAAAAACAATGGTAATATCAATGCAAAATTTGAAGGACATATCATAGGTGACTACCTCATCTACTCTAGAAGAAGAAACAAGCTATACATTTAATTTTGATGAGACAAACTACTAACAACCACCAAACCTGAAAGAAATGGAAATTATTTATGGGAAAGGTTATGAAATTGTAAAAAAACTTGGTTATAGTGGAAAAGGATGTTGAAGGAAAGAAAAAGAATCCATATTCCTATAGATCCAAACACACAAGAAACAAAAAGTAGTTTGGGGTATTTCACTTCTAAAATAATGCAAGTAAGAAAAAAACCCTCACTCAACATTAAAACTATCATATATAATTCTAATAAACAAACTCTCACCTCGAAGCATATGGAGTTGATTAATACAACTTGTGATGAACAATTATAATACTTTAAGGATGATGAAGCTTTGAAAGAAATGTTAGCAATTTATGACATGCTATTTACTCCTAAAATGAAATGAGTTACATGTGTTGTGGTTAGCACTAAAAAATTTCATGAAGAAAAGGAAAGTAATGAAAATGATAAGTAAAAAGAAGAATATAATCTTGAAACTCCAAAAAAAAATTCACTTCGTTTGGGAGATACAATCAACATACCAATGGACACAAATAATGAAGAAAAAGTAATTCAAATAGGAAATTTCCTTGGTGAAGATGAACAAGAAGCTCATGTGCAACCTTACTTCATGACTTTCCCAAACTCTTTGCTTGTCCACTTATTCAAACATGTCAGAAAGTGATGCTAGGATAGTAACACACAATTTATAGTTCTTACAAAAGATGCTAAACTAATGTGGAAGAAAATATGAATGATGAATCTTAAGATAGCTTTATTGGTTAAGCTTGAAATTGAGAAACTCCTTAAAGCTAGTTTTATCTTACCTATTGATTATTCTCCTTGGATTTTGAACACTTTTATGGTTGCAAAACCTAATAATCATATTAGGATGTGTACAAAATTTGGTGATTTGAATAAAGCATATTTAAAAGATCACTTTCCCCTTCCTAATATTGACATGATAGTAGAATCGACTGTGAGACATGCTTTGTTATCATTTATGGATGGATTTTTGTGATACAATCAAATATTTATCAATCCTTAAGATTAATACAAGACAACATTTACTATAGCTTGGGGAAAATTTTATTGGGTAGTTATGTCTTTGGGATTAAAGAATGTAGGTGCAACATATCAATGAGATATGACATTGATATTTCACAATTACTTACACAAGATTTTGGAAGATTATGTTGACAAAATTATAGCAAAATATTGAACTCAATAAGACTATGTGAATATCCTTCAAATTTAATATTTGAGCGAATGCAAAAATATAAGATGAGATGGAATAAAAAAATCTATGTCTTTGGTGTAGATAGTGGAATTTTTTTACGTTTTATAGTATCTCAAAGACAGACTAAGGTGGAAACAAAGAAAATTGATGTTATCATTAACAAGAAACCTCCTAGAAATATTTCTTAAATGTGTAATTTACAAGGAATAATTCAAGATATCCATCATTTTGTAGTGTCCATAGTAGATCAAATGTTACCCTTTATGCAGCTCCTTAAGATAGAGGTTTAGTTTAATTTGAATAAGGATTGTAAACAGGCTTTTGAGAGTTTGAATGATTATCTGGAAACTCCACCTATTTTACAAATTTCGATGCAAAATAAGATTTTTATACTTTATACAACAACATCGACCCATACTCTTGTAGCATTGTTGGCCAACAAGATGAAAAAGGTAAAGAGCACCATATTTATTACATTAGCTGAACTCTCAATGATTACGAAACACGATATACAAAAATTGATACAAAAATAGTGCTTGGCTCTCATATTTGCTACTAGTAAATTTTGAGACATTATTTACTAAATGCTGAAATCTATGTCGTAACAAAGTTTGAGCATTTAAAACACCTTTTTTCTAGAACAAGTTGTATCATATCAAAATGGCCCCTTATCATTTTCACGGCCTTTTAGGTCTTGTTTCATGGTGTTGTAACTATGTTGCTTTAATTTTATGTTGTAACATGGCTTGAACATGCTTATTTAGGTATTAAAACTCAAAGAACGATGTATTGTGAAGGTGTTGTGAAGTGTTGTAAGACATTTCTACATTATTGTAGACTCTATTTAATGCAATTTACCTAAAACTAACCTTTTCACTCATCAAAAATCCCTATTTTGAAGTGTTGTAAAATCTTGTAACAAGCTTTCACACTCAGATTATAGGCATATTTTAACTATTTACACCCTTCTCATGCTTTATTTGGTCCCTTTATGCCCTGATAAGTTGTAATTAAGTGTATTTTTGCATATTATCCCAACAAATAACATTAAATACAACATTGTTCCTCACACATGTTTTCAGGTTCTAGGTGGGACCCATTTACCATGGGTGGTGAATGAGTTCCCCTTGGCCCCAAATTCAAAATATTTTAAATTTCCTTTTGGGATATTATTCAAAATCACTTGTTGTCAGCCTATGATGAGGTATGAATAGATACTAAGGTGCACGAATTATATAAATAAATGATTTTCACCTCATTTTACATCTCCTCATTCATTCAAGCATTCAATCCTACATTTCAAGCATTCAAGCACTTTACATCAACAATTTAATCACTATTCATGCACTTTGAAGTAGCCATTAACAATACTTAGGATTTGAATCATCAAGGGTGAGGTAAGTTGATAGCACTTGCATGTTATTAACTTATCTTTCTCTTTCATTTCATTATCTTTTCAAGGGTTTAATTACCAAAAGTGGGGTTTGACCAAGGTAAACCCCTATTGGATGTTTGTTTGCAGCCCTTTTTTTCTAGATTTGATAGGTTATTAGGTGTTGAAGATTTATTTTCAAGTCAACTAGGTGCTTCAAGTCAACTTGAGTCAAATTCAAGCTTGGAGAGTTATTTTTCCATTTTCTATATACTTAACTTTGTTAACCCAACAAGCTAAGATTTCTAGATTTGGTGTTGTAGAGTTGTCTCCTTATTTTTAAGAAATTTGAGAGAGGAATGATTCGCTATGTGTGTCAAATGAGTCCCACCTTAGGACTGGAAACTTTTGTAAGATTTTGGATACCGACAGACATAAACCAACTCTCGTTGGTTTTTCACCAGTAGGTGGATTGATTCACCACCCTAAGCGAATGAGTCCCTCTATGAAAAAATTGTGATTTACCTCAAAATTCAGAAAAAACAATTACAAGTCATCCAAGTGCACTCATATTCATCCCTATACTTTTGTTTTGCATTATTTCTTCATTTACATAGTTGTTTTCATATCATAATGTGTTTTCAAACATAGTTATAAGTGCACTTTTGCATTCATTTTCAGTCATCTAGATTATTCAATTATATTTATTTAAATTCATTTACATTAAACAACATTGCATACATCCTAATTTGAGTGATACATTAGCATTTTTAGCCCTATCTCTCTCCTTTTAGGTGAAAAACCCTAGAAGTGAAAGAGTAGTCCATAGGGTGTCAAAAATCTATGTTTCATTTTGGTGAACCCAACTTTTGAACACTTTATATTTCTAATTGAATTCACATATTGCATCCTAAGTTTTCATTTGCATTAGCATTCGATTAAGACATTGATTTGTTATTGCATTCTAGGACTTTTCATTTTGCATTAGTGAAAACTTCATTTAGATTTTTTTTTTGAATTACATCTCATTGGAAAAAGTCAAAATTTTCATTCTAAATTTGTAATTACATTCTATAGAGCATTTAAATCATATTTAAATTTATGAAAAACACTAAAAATATTCATACTGGGACTCATTCACCACCTAGGGCGAATCAGTCCCTTTGCACTTTTTAGACAACATTTTTGAAATTCTTTTGGCATTTTTTTGCATTACTATTTCTTGTTTCAGCATTCTATTTTCATTTACAACATCTCTATATTTAAACAATTCTTACAACTTTGTTTATTCACATCATGGCATTTTCTTCCAATAAGATTTGGAATTCATTAAAATCATTGGTAGACATGTTCAACTGTGCCTTTGGCTATGACCCTAATGACCTTGAACTCTAACATGCTCCTTCAACTCCTAATGATTGTCCTCCTCATGAAGTAGACATCATTGGAGAAGATGATGATAGCATGCAAAAGTTCTACAATGACTGCCTTGACAACCTAGAAGCCAATGAAGCCTTTTTCCCATCCATGAAATCGCAAGACCTTCCCACTATTGCATATTTACATCCTGAAATCACTATAGGACCTATGGTTCCTCCCTCATGTGGACCTAGTTACTCTCACAAATAACAATCCCAACCATTCTATGAGCACGTAGTAACAAACATTCCTATCAACCTTGAAGAGACTTATGGTAAAGGTTGTGACACAAAAAATGAACATGACATCCATCATTTTTTTGAAGAACCAATCAAAGAAGACACAACATGACTTGGATATCATGACTCTTCTCATCCTGAGAGACACCCCCTTCAACCTAGGACTTCCAGATGTTGGAATTGTGATTTTGAATGCTCCTCATAACTTAAATATTCTTCTTCCACAAGAGAAACTACTATCTCCTTCTAAGGATAAGGATGTTAGGATCCCCATGGGTCCTTCTCCTCCTCCTATTCATGAAAAAGGAGAATCTAGCAAGTGAAAATGACCTTACAAACTCAAAAATATCAAGTTTCCCACACATCCTCCACCTAAATGTGAACAGAGGCTTGATATCCTTTTAAGCAAAGGTCTTATACTTTTACCACCTATGAATAGGTTGGTTATTCATCCCAAATAATTTAACATACCATTTTTCAAATATCATCTCATCCTTGGCCATCACACTGAAGAATGTCAAACATTGAAAGAAATACTAAATAAGGATCACTTCATTGATACCAACTATTTCCCCATCATATCTTAAAGCTATTGAATCCAATCATCATGCCATAGTTCTAGAATTCCCTATTCTCACTATTGTATGATCCTTTCACATAACCCACCTCAGCTCATGCTTGTCCTTACCCTTTGTGGGGAGGGGACAAGATATTGTTAGCCTTGTCCTTATAATGCAATTACCTTTGTCTCTTAACTATGTTATTTCTTTTTTGCTAATCTCTTTAAGATTGAGAAACCAATAACTTAGTTAATGGTTGACTTATATTTGCATTACTTGTTCCTTTTTCTATTTATTTTTCATGTGTGTATCATATTCCCCTGTATCATGCATTTGATGTTCTCTCTCTTTGTACACTTCTTCTATTTGTCATGCATTATCTTTTCCATTTTCCTTTTGGGGATGACGTAAATCGTAGACACCCTATGTCTCTTCCATGTTGACCCAAAAGGTCCTTGTCTTTTTTGCTTTTGTTTTGTGTTCTCCTTTTGGGGATGACACAAAGTGTAGAGACACTCTGTGTCTCTTCCATGTTGACCCACAAGGTCTTTTTTTTTTTTCTCTTTTTTGTGTTTTCCTTTTGGGGATGATGCAATCCATTGAGACCAAAATGTCTCCTTCATGTTGAACCAAAAGCATTTTAATTTTCTTTTTCATTTTAGTTTTCTTTCTTTTTAGCTTGTGTTTTCCTTTCAGGGAAAATACAACGCATTGAGACCAAAATGTCTCTTCCATGTTGACCCAAAACAGACTTTCTTTTTCTTTTGTTTTCACTCTATTTGTATCATTCTTCTAGTTCTATGTGCTTTGGGAAATGATGAAAGTTCCTAGCACTTTCATAAACACATTGTAGCAAATAACATATTGACCCCATATTCATAGATCCCTTATGTGTTTGGTGTGCTTTCTTTTCCGAGGGGAAATTCCCTTTCTTTCTTTTTTTCTTTTTCTTTGACATGATGTGGCCTAAATTTGAAACATATGAATTGGCGTAGGCCTTTCCAAGTTGGCTCTCATGTCTTGTTTTATTTTTCAAATTTTCTTTTTTTCTCTACTTTAAAGTAATTTCTTACAGAACAATGTGTAGAAATTCCTTTAAAGTGGGGAGCATACATTACCATAATTCATTTGCATTCCTAGTTCCTAGTGTAGCCTTGTTGTTTATATGATGTTCTCATCACTTTTTGGATGACATTGGGTGTGATGTCCTTCACAAGTGTGATCTTTCTTAGCACATTACATTCCTTTTTGTGGCCTGATGCGACACATAGCATCCACTAAGTTGTGAATTTACTATTCTTTGATTGGTCCTCTCTTGGAGACATTAGAAACAATGTCCCCTAAGTGACTAACCTTGCATACACTAAGCAAGACTCCTTTGAACATATTTTACATTTTGCATTTTTGCATTTTTACATTTTGCATTCCTTTTGCCACCTTGCATAATGCAACTTGCATGACTGCAGTACCTTTCCTTTTTGTTTATGAGCATTTGCTTCCTTTTGGCACCTTTTTAAAGTTATTAGGTGGTATAAATTTGGCATGGTCGAGTGGGAAGCCCAACTATCATGATGAATTTTCCCCATAGCCACCTTTGTGTTTTGTGAGTGCATACCAACTAGCATATGTATCTCCCCTTTGTAGGCTTTCTCACCCCACAGACAACTAGAAGTTTCATGGCCCCAGAGTGAGTATATAGTTGGGCCTTCTCACCCAGTGAAGCATCCTATGTTATGTGGCCTCAGAGTGAGTATGCATTCTATTTTTCAAACAATCAGCCTAGATCTCTTTTCACAACTAGTTGGATTGAGGATCAAAGCTTCATCCAATTCTTTTCAAAACTTGTTTGTTCCTTTATTCTTATGCTTATTTTTTGATGGGATCTTCATCTTTGGGGATTGATCATCCCTCTTGATCATTGTCATTCCATCTTGCTAGCGTAAGTGCATTTGAACCCTCCTCTTGATGTTCATGGCTAATTTAGTGTGAGTTTGAAGCAGGTTCATCCTCTCACTAAAGTGGGGGATAAATGTATCATAGAAAAATGGCCCCTTGTCATTTTCATGGTCTTTTAGGTGTTGTTTCATGGTGTTGGAACTATGTTGCTCTGATTTTATGTTGCTATATGGCTTGAACATGCTTATTTAGGTACTAAACTCAAAGTACTATGTATCATGAAGTTGTTGTGAAGTGTTGTAAGAAATTTCTACATTCACTTAAAAATCACCTTTTCATTCATCAACAAGCCCTATTTTGAAGTGTTGTAAAGTCTTGTAACAAGCTTTCACACTCTTCTAGGAATATTTTCACTATTTACACCCTTTTCATTCTTTATTCGGTCTCTTTATGCCCTCATAAGTTGTAATTAAGTGTATTTTTCCACATCATCCTAAAAAAACAACATTAAATACAACATTTTTCTTGACATATGGTTTTTAGAACCTAGGTTGAACCCATTCGCCATGGGTGGTGAGTGAGTCCCCCTTGGCGCCAAATTCAAAATATTTTAAATTTCCTTTTGGGATTTTATTCAAAATCACTTGATGTTGGCCTATGATGAGGTATTAAAAGATACTAAGGCACAAGAATTGTATAAAGAAGTGATTTTCATCTCAGTTTACATCTCCTCACTAGTTCAAGCATTTAATCCCTCATTTCGAGTTTTCAAGCACTTTACATCAACAATTCAAGCATTATTCAAGCACTTTGAAGTATCCATTGACATTACTTCAGATTTGCATCATCAAGGGTTAGGTAAGTTGATAGAAATGCATGTTATTATTTTATCTTTCTCTTTCATTTCATTATCTTTTCAATGGAATAATTACCAAAAGTGGGGTTTGACCAAGGGAAACCCCTATTCACTACCCCATAATCATTTTTCCCCTATTGCATGTTTGTTTGCAGCCCTATGTTTGCATATTTGATAGGTTATTAGGTGTTGAATATCTATTTTCAACTCAACTAGGTGTTTCAAGTCAACTTGAGTCGAATTGAAGCTTGGAGAGAGTTATTTTTCCATTTCCTGCAGATTTGAATTCAACAACCCAACAAGCAAACATTTCTAGATTTGGTGTTGTTGAGTTGTCTCCTAGTTTTTTAGTAATTTGGAAGAGGACTGATTTTCCACCTGTGGTGAATGATTCCCACCTTAAGGCTAGAAACTTGAGTTTTGTTATATTCTAGATCTTGGCAGACATAAACTAGCTCTCAACAGTTTTTCACCAGTAGGTGGACTGATTCACCACCCTAGGTGATTGAGTCCCACTATGAAAAATTAGTGATTTCCATCAAATTAAAAACACTCTATAAGCATTACAATTCATCAAAGTGCACTTATATTCATCCCTGTACTTTCTATTTTGCATTATTTATTCATTTACATAGTTGTTTGCATATCACAATGTATTTTCAAACATAGTTATAATTGCACTTTTACAGTCATTCTTAGTCATCTACATTAGTCAATTGAATTTAGTTAAGTTCATTTACATTAAAAATTATTCCATACATCCTAATTTGATTGATACATTAGCATTTTTTGCCCTATCTCTCTCCTTTTAGGTGAAAAACCTTAGAAGTGTAAGAGTAGTCTATAGGGTCCCAAAAATCTATGTTTCACAAGTTTATCAGGATGGTTAGCTAAGTGGGTTATGTTGTTAATTGAGTTTAATATTAAATTTTTCTCTCTAAAATAAATTAAAAGATAAGCCCTGACTGACCAATTAGCTGATGCTCCCTCTCCCCTAGTATTACCTAATATTGACTAATTCCCTGATGAGAATGGGTTGACTACTTGAAAAGACAAAGAAACATGGGAATTGTAATTTTATGGTTCTAAGTGTCAAACCAGCTTTGATGGAAGATTTATATTAATTCCTCCTTTAGTTAAACCTATTGCCTTATTTTTCTATTTAAACTTCCTTTCTACAAATAATGCTATGAAGTATGAAGCTTTAATAACTGGTATACATGTTGTGTTAGCATTAAAATTCATTTTTTTTTTTTAATATTTAGTGATTCACTCTTAATTATTAAATAAATAAATAGTCCATATAAAGAAAAACATGATAAAATCATTTGATATAGAGATATCACAATGACATTATTAGACAAATTTGAATCATATATGATGAACAACATACCGAAAAAGGATAATTGACATAAAGATGCAATGGAAAGCATCACTTCCCTTGTATCTCCTAAAGATCCTCTTGCTGATTTCACATTTAAAGTTCAAATGATCCCTAAACCATTGATACGGTATAAAAGAAAAAGTGTTATTGACCGTTACTGACAACTCTAGTGAATGGTATATAATGATATTCAAATATTTAAAAGATGGTTCCTTTCATGAGCCTACAACTAAGAACACTCGAGCTCATCTTTAGAAACTTGCATCTAAGGACTTAATCTTTACAGACACTTTATATAAAAAATCATTTAATGGCCTTTTAATTAGATGTATTAAACAATCTAATATCCCTATAACACTTGAAGAAACTTAGGCATTTGCTTGTAGGGGCCAATTTGGAGTAAGATCATTAGTTCAAAAGTTGGTTTATATAGGATATTGTTGGAGACACATGGAACAATATTGTTTGCATACATGAAGAAATTCCATAAATGTCAAAAACATGTAGCAATTTGATTCATGCTCCTCCCTTAGAAATTCGTGCTCAAGTTCCTCTTTGGCCATTTTTTCGTTCTTGGGTTTTGACCTTATTGGGAAGATATCACCACCTTCTTCCATTAGACATATGTTTATCATTACCACAACTGACTAATTCATGAAATGGATAGAATCTAACCCTCTATGTTCCATGAAAACTAATGCAATGTGTTGCTTCATATTAGAACACATTGTTGTTCACTTTGGTCTCCCTTTTGTGTTAGTTTCAGATAATGGAACTTAGTTTAGGAACAAGGAAGTGAACAAATTCTTGGAAATATTCAATATTCAACATCATTTTTCAACACCATATTATCCACAATCAAATGGACAAGTAGAATAGACTAACAAGACTATTGAACAAATTCTACAAAAAAATAGTAAGTAAGCATAATAAATATTGGCATAATCAACTAACTTATGTGTTATGGGATTACTATATGAGCATTAGAACATATATGAAAAAAAAACTCTTTATAACCTAGTTTATGGTGTTGAGGCAATAATGCCCTTAGAGTTAGAAATTTATTACATGAGAATTTCTCTTAAAGGTCTCAATGATGATACTACTTACAAAGAGCAATGATTACATTAGCTTGAAATGCTCGATGAACATATCAATGATCTTGAACATCTCCAAGTTTATTCTCAAATAATGTGATGTGGTTATAATGCTAATGTCATACCTCAAGAATTTAATAAAGGTGACCTAGTGTTATATGAAAATAAATGTAATGTTAATGCTTCCCCAAATGAAAAAGGAAAAATTATCACTAATTGGTTAGGACCTTATGTTATAAAGGAAAATAATAGGTCTCGAGCCTACACATTAACATAAATGGATGGTACGCCTCTAAAAAAACCTATCAATTCCACAAATTTGCATTGGTATTACATATAACATTCCCCTTATTGAATAGTGTGTTAGAGTAATGTTGTTATATTAAGTGGATAGTTTCTATTTATCTCACATTTCTTAATTCATTGACACAAGATAACAATGTGTGTCTTAGAGTCTAGGGTAATTGTTCAAATGATATGAATAATTACTTTAGTTGCCATACTATTCAAAACCTTGTGTGTTATCTTAATTTTAATCCCCATCTACATTTAATGTTATTATATCATAGGTGTATTTAAGTTAACATAGCATACTTAATAAAAATATAGCATCTAACATAAACTACAAACAGTTTAACTAGATCACATAAAAAATAAAATCATCAAGATATTTATTAAATATACTTACGAAGGATATTTGATAAATCACATAGACATTTAAATTCAACACAAGATCATAAAAACACAAGCATCAATGTTGATATATATATATATATATATATATATATATTTATGATATATATGTATATGTAATATATATATGCATATATATATATATATATATATATATATATATATATATATATATATATATATATATATATATATATATATATATATATATATCATCATCATCATCATCATTAAAATTTTATGTATGTATGCATCACTTAATACAATGCTAATAAGGTTCCTATTTTGTAGACACCTCAAGGGCTGATGACCTTTATGGCCATTGTGATATAGCAGTATGCGATTGTGACCTACTCAAGTTTAGTTGTAGGCTCTCCAATAATCCAAATTCTCTAGCCTCTCATACAAATGCCTCGACATGCTCTCTATCTACCTATACCCTAGCAAGCTCATCCTATAGCCTAGAGATCTTTGCTTGTAGGTCACTCTCTATTCCACTATGAGTAGAAACTCAAGATACTAGGACTACTGAAATCTCTACCTGAAGCTGGACAACATGATTAGTGGCTCTCTCCTATGTTTCTCCTAGTCTCACTATAGACTCAAAGAGGTTTGCATGTTTCCCTATAGAAGGCAGGGGCATGTGCTCTAGAAGTATATCATCCTCCACATGCAATAGAAGCACTATCTCAGTGATTGCTCACTAATAGATCTTGTGCCACTCTCATGTGGATCTTGCAATATATAAATCATAAGAATATTAGTAAACAAAATAACCATACATAAAGCATATGTGTAATATATACATGCATAATGAAATAACATAAATATGAAATCATCACTTGGATCCCTAGTCCACTAGTTAGGGTATGAAATAGATCAATGGTCCCCCTCTATGTTGGAGTTGTGGGTGGCCTAGTACTATTAGCCTCTCCATTCCCACATGTGTGGATCTCTGGTTTGGTTGCAACATGTGATCTAGTGAATGTGATAGGCATTATCTCTCCCCTATCAGGGGCAACTGGATCCTCCTCGACCTCATCGGTATCCTCACTCATAAACTAAGTCTCCTTCCATCCCTCATCCTCATCATCCTCATCTTAAACTAGAAAGATTCTAGGAATAGTGTCATCCTCATCGGTATCCTCATCTATCTACGCATCATCTTTGTGCTCACTGTGACCTGGTAGAGGTCGAGTAAAACCCATAGGGTGATACAGAGGGGAGACTAGAGTTGTTCAAGCTATAACCCACCACTTGTCATAGGAATGAGTGGTACCTACATCATTAGCCTCAGATATGATGACTTTCCCTAGGCCTAGGAGCACTTTGTCTTGATTGTCTATATATCACCCTAGTGTGCGGTGGTACTTGGATGTGTCCAAATTGCCTCATAACATGATCATAGTAGAATGATTTGACTATGTAATTATGTCTACCTAGAAGAAATTGATCCATTTGTAATCTATGTAGCTCATGCATGTCATCTGACCACTAAGGAATCCACTAATATGGTCTCCAACAGATATCATCCTAATCCAATCAATCAAATCTAATCGACCAATGTAGTAAATTACCCTCCTTCCATGGTCATCTCAGGTGGCTGACCTATGGCTGCTATGATGGGAACCCTACTGGCCTTGTACATGTTATATTCTTGAAGCACCAAATCTATAGAAGTGTATAATGTACGATGTTGTCAAGCTTCTGGTATACAAACTGACCTATATCATAATACAAATGGGTGAGCATGTTGCAGCCCCATACATAGATGGTCCTATAATCCTTGATGCTCCTAAAAGTGTGAACAAGTCCACCATCTAAATATGTTCCTCAACCATTTGGTACTAATGTGAGTGCTATAATCATGATCAAGATATGTCGTAGAAGTGGCGACCATGCATTTAGAAGCCATTTAAGCTGAATGCATAGTCTGATGATCGAAGGACTGATAGGCCACTCCATACAATATAGAATATAATCCCTCATTTGTGTAAAAGATCTATCATAGGCTATATTTACAAGCTCGCCTTAGATAGGAATCTGTAAGATGTGGTGTATGTCCTTTAGTGTCACAATCATCTCCCTAGTAGGAAGATGGAAGGTGCCTGAGTCTATGTCCCATCTCTCTACTAGGGCTAGAAAGATAGCATCATGATACCTCATTGGTGGAATAAGGTGCACCAAAAATAATCCAACATCCTAAATAATATCGATCTCGTCCTCTAATAGTCACATGATTGACTTGTGAAGGAAACAAAATTATCTCCCTCCTAGATGCTACCGGGCTCAAAGAGAAATCTAAATAGAAAAATACATGAAATAAGTCTTAAAATAAATAATCAAATAACATTATAGCTATTCTAAGATTATTTTTGGCCAATATGGACACCTAGGCCATTTGTGGATGGGGGATCTATGACATTTTAGATAATTTTGCGACACTTTGCGAAAAAGATGGACGCTTTACACCAATATTTTCTTAGGTCTTAAAATTAGTCTAGTTAGATAAAAAATTATAGAAAATGCATGAAGCAATGAAAAAGAAAAGTATAATCCACTAACTATGTGTCAAAGTATGGCTTGTACTACCTCGCTACAAATCATATCCAATCTAGGGGCTTGTAGGTCCTTTGTCTTAGCATCTCCAATCACTTTGTACCAAGGTAATTTTTGAAAAGGTAAATGTCAAATAAATAGTGAATTGTGTTATTTTAATCAAAATATAGAAAAACCCTAGTAAATAAATCATATTCATTGAAGGGAAGTTTATTCAAATTAGCATATTTTGGGCTAGGGGACTCCATTTTCGATGCCACTTGTTGTGTTGGATTCATGATTTATCCCTCAATCTCATCAAATTTCTATCACTATGGGGTATGGTACTTAAAAATATCCTATGATATGACCTGATTAATTTGATGTGGTTTCATATTAACCCTTATTCCACCTTCATAAAGCAAGTGAAATTAGGTGGCCATACATCTACCCATGAATTCAATTCTCTGTAAAAGTTTGATAGGAGCATCTTTACATAGCTAATAGATTTTCCCTATAGGATGTAATTCCAAATATTGTGGTTTGCAGGTAACTACAATGGGAGCTTCATTCTCCCTAACGAATCCATTTGAGTATCTTTTTTATAGAAGTTATTTCCTTTAACTTGCATATTCACAAAGTATCATATGGAAGCTAAAGTGGGGGAAAAATGTAGTGTAGAAAAAAGTAACCCTTTTTCTCACTTAATTTTGGAATAATCAACACTAAAATTAACTTAATTATGCCTTGATTTAGTGTTGTAATGTGTCGTACACATTCACATTGATTCTAGGGCCCTTTTTAATGATAAAATATACTTAATTGTGCCTTATCTAGGATGTTGTAAAGTGTTTTCTTACAATCTCACACCAATCTATGGCTTTATTAATTAATAGTGGTTAATTGATCTTAATTATCACTTTAATTCAAATCTAAGCCGTATTAGGTGCATTATTCAAGGATCTATCTTGACACCTATCAATGATATTGCATAACATTTACATTGGCAAAGTTGGAGTCCTAGAAAATTGTGCTAGGACTCATTCACCACTTTGGGCGAATGGGTTCTCCTAACCTAGGATACCCCTTTTTTGGCATATTTGAGATGGGTTTTTGATGTTATTTCACCTCGTCAAAGCTAGGTCCTCAGAAATTGTGCTAGGACCCATTCACCCAAGGTGGTGAATGGGCCCTCCTTGCCTAGGACACACCTTTTTTGAATTTATTTGTGGCAATATTTTAATGATTTTGAATTCTATATCTGATCTTAGCTTATGTTATATGAATTTCATGGTTAAATCTGAAGTTACACATAAATATAAGGTTATTTTTAATAATTTTCAACTAGAGAAGATAAGCAATCTATGATCTTAAAGAACTTTCATGAGATCAACCATTCATATTCAAGAAGAAAACAAGAGTGAAGTTTTGAAGAAACATTACAAGTCTTCAAGACCATTTTATCTCAAGGATCAAGCATTTTTTATTAACTGATGATAGATGCCTATAGAGAATTATGAGGGATTCTAGGTGTTGGGAGATGTACAAGACATATGGCCAAGCCTAAGGACTTTTTTCCTAAGTGATTCCATATTCTATGATCATCTTACTTGTAGCCTAAAGATAGGTACATTCATATTTGTGACTTATTGAGAGGATTTGGGATCTTCCATAGTAGGTCACTTTCATTTTTCATGTTTCATTTTAGGGTTTTATTCTAACACAATTGAATAGTATTTTTCTTGCATTATTAGGGATCCTAATCTTAGAAAAACTTAAGGTTAGGATTGCACACAAACTACATGTTTTATATTTTTATTCATCATCAAGGTTTAATTAACAACATGGGGTTTGACTGAAGCAAACCCCTATCCACCAACAAGCTTCAAAATTTGTCTTGCATAATATTAGTAGATTTGTATTTGAGAGTAGGAGTAGAAAGTTGCAAGGAAGGAGCACAGACCTGGAAGTTGAAGATTAGATTTAGAGTTTTCACCTATTGTGGAAAATGAATCATTATTAGGGTTTGAGGGGTAATAGATCTTTACACTGTGCAAGCTTCATTTCTAGATCTAGAGCTCTCCGGATAGGTGCACAAGGACCCATTCACCTTAGGTGGTGAATGAGTCCCTATTAGGGTTCCAGAACAACAAGATTTGATCAGGTGCATAGTATTCCATACTCTCTTCTTTTCCAAAAAAGTTATAGTTTCTTTCTTCTTTGTTTTGAATTCATGCATTATATGTGATAGACCTAGAATTATGGTTAATTTATTAGTTCAATTTCTTCTTCCCAAATTGTGATTTTTATCATCACCCCATCCTTGCAGAAAGGATAGATTGTAAGATCCCTAAATTTGTATTTAGCTCACCTTCTTAGGTTTATAATTACCTTAAGGTTTTGGATCTCATTTCTTGAGGGAAACCATTGTGAAAAATAGAGTTATACATCATAGCCACCTTTTTCTATGTTTTTTTTAATATGTAGTCAATTATCCAAATATGTATTATGTAAAATTGTGAATTGTGATATACATATATATATATATATATATAGAAATATAAATATATATACATATATATACGTATATATCAATATATAAAGTCATCATGTATATTTGATAATGATAGGACTAGATTATTTAATCAACACAAAGTAGGCAAAGTAAAGTTTATGTGTGAAGCGATGCACACAACATTATAAGATGTGTTGTGAAAGCAATGTGTACATGATACAAGTGTAACATTAACATTTAAAGTATCTACTATGAATTATGGATAGTGCATGAAACAAGCACTTATGTTGCTATTACTCCCAACATGTGAACTTAGCTGTATAGACTATGTCAATAAAACAATAATTAATTAATATACATAGAATGGGAGTCGACTAAGTAAAAAATAAGAACATCAAACCAAGTATTGCAGTGTGGATATGTAAATGTGGTGCCAATAGTTAAAATGAGTCGACTAAGTAAAAAATAAGAACATCAAACCAAGTATTGCAGTGTGGATATGTAAATGTGGTGCCAATAGTTAAAATCATAAATTGAATAGAAGTCTATTCATTATTATGAATTCCAGGAATGTGAAGCATTTGGTGAAATATAGAATAAGTCAAGATCTTAGCTTTTCCAAGTAAGTCAACATGTAAGAGGAGATTTATTGGCATTTATAAGGAACATTCTTGTTGTCTATCATTGCATTGACTCATCCTTTTAAATTTCTTATTTTTTTTTTGTGCAACAAATTTAGTTGCCACCTTTTCCTTTGAATGTTGAGTTGAATTTCTTTAGTTGAGAAGTGTCATTATAATTCCCTATTTTTATCCTTTAGTTGTTGATTCTAGTGTATTTAAATAAAGGTGCTCTCAACCTTTAAAGGATGCGTATCATTTTCATTCATGCTATGTTTTTTGAGAAATTATAATCATCATTTTTGAGTTGAGTGAGGCTATGTGTTGTGAGAAAGTTTATTTCAGAATTTTCATTCTGATTTGAGAGAAGGTTAAGGAGGGAATTCTGATCAACCAATTGGAGCATTGCAACAAGAATAATTCTTAATTCTTCTTTCTTATTCTTTAATGTTTGAATTGATTGTGTGGCATTGATTGTTTGAATTAGAGATATAATATTATCTATTTATAGGGAAAGATTTTACGAAATGGAAAGATTTCTCATTGCTCTTTGTGGTATACTCTATTATTGGGAAAATGTGTCCACCATGCAATTATAAAAAGGTTATTGTTGATTGGATATATCTATATCATTATCTATATCTATATCTATATCTATATCTATATCTATATCTATATCTATATATATATATATCTATGTATGTATGTATGTATGTATGTATGTATGTATGTATGTATGTATGTATCCTAGTTACATTGATAGGTGCAATATACAATTGGAGCTAGGGGTGGTGTTGAGGAGCAAAAATGAGTGTGTTAACTTTCATAGGAAAACTCGTAAAATTGTGGACATACATTAAATAAATGATATATTGTAAATATTTACCATTAATTATTAGGCTTTATATCTAAATGTGGATATATTTTTGTCTTGTCTTGGTTAATAATGTTACCCTATTTTATGAGGGAATTGTACTATGACTACATTAGACACTGGTCTTTTGTAAGAGTCTGATAGAAGTTGTGTTGTCTCTTGATCTCTAGTGGTGATACTCTTGTGAGAATCTTGCTTTGCAAGTATATTGTAATCTTTGTGATTTCTAAATAATATATTGGATGACTTTTGGAGTGTGGTGTTTGTCACCTGATAGGGATTTACCCATGTAAATCACTTTCTCATGGTAAATATTTATTATTTTTAAGTTCATGTAATTGTTAATGATCTAAATTTTTTTTGCATTTTTCTCCTCTCAAGATTAGTGTAGAAAGTTGTTCTCATACCTTAGCTTCCTTACAAGTGGTATCATAGCTTGATCATCTTTGGTTTCAATTATGGGTTGTTGGGTTTTTAGAACTAATATAGATTTGAGTCATAGTTTGTTCAAAAGACACTTTGTGATCTTCTTGCATGATTTTTTAGATGGAAAGTTCAGGGAAAATAAAAGTGGAATAGTTTTTCAAGAAACGATTTTGAGATGTGGAAGCTAAATATGGATGATCTATTGATAGATTGAGATCTATGGGATGCTATTGATGAGAATGTTTCAAGGCCTGCATATCTTACTCAGACTATTCAAAATGATGTTATGGACCGTAAAGCCAAGGGTCTAGTCAGATTGTGCGTGGAATCTTTTTTTGTTAATGTCAATGAAGAGACCTTTGCACAAAAACTATCAAAGAAGTTTGTTGAGAAGGATCGAGAAAAATATTTAGTGAAAAAATATTTCTTGAGGAAGAAATTGCATTCATTGAGAATGGAAGAGGGTGGATGAATTACAGATCACCTGGAAGTGGAGCCTAGAAAAATATATAAGAATAGAATATGTAGAAAATTGAATGTAGTTTCTAAACTACTAGGTTTATTTAAAAATAAATAAATCTATTCAGTGAAAATTTGAAATTTCAATGCAATAGTACTTAAATTTCAGGGAAAAAATAAAGAGTAGGTATTTGTTTGACCACCCTAACCACAATAAAATGATAATATTTTTTAATAATATTTTAGATATAAGGTGAGGACTCATGTCCCAATGTGATGAATTTTTTTGTAATTCTTTTCCAAGTAAATCATTAATTATGAATTTTTTATTAAAACTTTTAAGAAATATAAAATTTTTTATGTCTGACCACCTTAACTTGGTCAAAATTTAATGAAATTCATTTTTTTTCTAATCCTATGGTATGTGAAGCATAGATTGACACATGTTTCAGATTCAAAAAATGTGGTACCATTTGAAAGCTATAGATGTTTTTCAATTAGCTTATCAATCAGGACTTTAGTCCAAATATAAAACGAATAATAATTATTTATTAAATTCAAAATAAAGCATAATTTATATTGTTGGAAACATGAGAATCTCTTTTAAAAACCCTTTTCATTTCATCAATTTTGCGTAAAAAAAAGTTGTTAGCCACATACCCTACACAAACCCATCATATCGCCACTTTTGGGCCCATCATGATCCTGCACATACCCAGTTGTCCTAGGAAATGAATGTGATCTAATAAAATTTTCAACACCAAGTATAGATTTGGAAAAGACAATGCAATGAAAGTTGTAATATGAAACCCTAATTGAAAGCAAACTAACTCTAAATTACTTAAAAAGATGGGTAAAATGCAATAGAAAGCTATTAAATAGAAAGTGTGCACCTGGGAGACTAAAGTAGGCTTGAATGAATACTTGAAATGTTGCTAATCCTAAAAATTTGGCATACTGGGACTCATTCGCTATTCTAGGTGAATTAGTCCTAGCTTTGGATTTCTGCATTGGACTAGGTTTTAGGAAAATGGGTATCCAAATTTGAAAATATCTTTGAAAACAATTACAATGGGAATCATTCACCATTTGCAGCGAATGAGTCTAGTTTGGATTTTCTAGAAATTCAAAGTTTGAATTTGTGCCTCTCTATCTACTCTTTCTACTTCTCCAAGTCCTCGGAGTTGAAACTCTGATTTCAAAGTTGCAGATGACCTTTTAGTGAAGATTTTGATCTTGCAAATGGGGATACAACTCCAACAAGCTTACAACCTAATCTTCAATCATCTTTAAGTCTTCAAAGCACCTACATCTACAATAATAGAAAGAAAGAGAGCAAAATTGTTGATTATGAGAGAATAAGGGTTTACCTTGGACACACACTTTTGATGTAATTAAACCAAATTATGAAATAAGATAATGAAGCATGAACATGAAATAATGAAATTAGAACCTTTCCATGATGATGGATCTTGAATTTTTGCAATAAGTGATGAAGAATCTACACTTGAATACCTTATAAATGATCTTGAAAGATATCTTGGTGACATTGTGAAGACTTGGAATGCTTAGCTCTTGCTTGCTTGACTTGATAATATGAATGCATGATGAAATAATGATTTTAGAGCTCATTTATATAGGAAATACACTTCAATGACTATTAATTTGATCCCCAAGGCTGACATGGAAGAAATTTGAACTTAAAACCCATTTTTTCTCACTCAAACCTCAAAAATAGCTCAAATGGGACTCATTCACCATCTTGGTTGAATGATTCCCACCCAGATGGGATTCATTCACCATCTTGGGTGAATGAGTCATGGTGAATGAGTCCCACCCAAATGGGATTTTTTCACCCAAGATGGAGATTTTTTCATGCTAGAATCTCTCAAAGTGAAGAAATTAAGTTTATATGTTGATATTGTAAGGTTTTTGATTAAATTATTCCTTGGGATGTACAATATGGGGTCATATGGTCCTATTAATGATGATTTCAGGTCATAAATGCAAAAGGGGCCAAAATTCAATGTGAAAGTATAAAAAAATACACTTTATAACACTAAATTAAGGAAAAAATAAGCATATTTAACTTAGAAGGGCCCTAAATCCCATGTGAATGTTTAGAACACATTACATCACTTGATTAGGTCCACTTAATTTACAAGCCCCTTAAATTTAATGTGAAATTGTAAATAAATACATTTTACAACATTAAAATACATAAAATTTTAATTAATTTAGCTTAAGAAGGGCCCAAGACCTAATGTGGATGTGTAAAATGCCTCACAACACTAGATCAAGATGACATTAAGTCCAATTTATCATTAATTATTCCCAAATCAGCAAGGAAAAGACAACTTTTTTGTTGTTCCATCTAGCCCCCACTTTAGTGAGAGGATGAACTTGGTTCAAATTCACACTAAAGTAGAGATTCAAGAGGGGTCCAAGTGTATCAATGCAGATGGTCTAGGATAACAAAGATGAAGGAAGTGATCAATCCCCCAGGATCTAAGATCCTAAGTCAAAATGACATAAGCACAAAAAGGACATGCACAAAGGTGTATGATATGTAGAAAAACAAGACACACAACCATGCAATGTTTAGAATTAAAAGAAAGAAAAATGAGGTGGATCAATGATGTGCTCAATTTGGGGCCACAAAACATCAGGTCGTCTACAGGGTGAGTTGTCCCAAAGAAGTGGTTTAGTGAAAAGTCATTCTAGTGTGTCGGCTTCCCATTATGGTAACCATACCAAATTTATGCTCCTGATAACTTTGATAAGGCACCACAATGTAATGCTTTTTGTAAATGCTTTTGTCATGTAAAATTTTTGTTAAAGGGTATTTTTCTTTGATCTTGTAATGGTTTTGTTCTTAGGGAACATTGTACCTAATGTCTCCAAGAGAGAACAATTCAAAAGTGCCAGATTGTTGCCCATGGGATGCCTCGTTTGCATCATTCCATGTTAGTAGATCATACAATCTTGGACAATATCAAATCCAATGACACCACCAAGAAGAGGACACATCACAATAAAATGGAAAAAAAATGCCATGAAATTTTTTCCAGAATATGTCATCTATGTATACCTCCACTTTAAAGCAGTTGCTACACTATTACATTAGTAACAAGGATATTCCTATAAACTACCATTTGAAATTTGTAGTCTTCAACAAAAACTTGGCATAAAGAACAATAGGTGTTGACAAATAGTCTTCAAAGATGCCATAGTTGAAGAGCTTAATTTCATCTTTGGTGAATTTGACTATTTTGTGTTCTACATCTCTTATCTTTTGCTAGGGTAGCCACATGACCCTATAGCTATGCTTACCTTAAAAAAATTCCTTATGAACAATACCCAAATTTATTATCACATTTGCAAGGACATTGAGGTTGAAAAAATTGGTAATATAATGCATTTTGGACTATGGAAGGACACCTCCATGCCTATTCCTAGTAATTCTATTATCTACATCATATGTTTGGCCAATGATTCTGATGGGGTCAACATTTACAAACACATTGGGAAGAACTAGCTTCCCCAAATCCGTACAACATAAATTTTAAATGGTTCTATTTACAAGAGTTCTCTAATAGTCATATTAAAATAAATTCCACCACTATCAAGGCATATCAACATCCCTTACAACACTAGTCTTGTTAACAAATATGTTTGTAATCAACCTAGTGCCTTGGGCATGTCTTTGATAGTTTTGAGAATCAAAGTAATTGTTTTATTAAGTAATCATCAAGGCTCCTCTTAAATCCATCAAAAATTTGTAGAATATTTACTCATTATATAAATATAGAATAAAATAGAATTTTTTAGGGTTCTAACCTAACTAGGACATTTTCTTAAGACCTAGGATATTTTACAACGTATACTGTAAACCTTAATTTCTTTGATTCCATAAGAAATACCAAAGAATGCAATCTAAAATAAATAGTGATTTTTACTTACCCATTTGTATGCTCTAAAACCCTCATTTTTGCTGTGAAAATATTAAAAGTCGTGGCAAAACATGAGATCCCTCGGCATAAAATATAAACAACTTTTTTGCAATAATAAATTTTGTTAACGTTATGTAAATATTCATATAATGGCATTAGGAAATTGTCATTCATTGCAAATAAGGAAAACTCAATAAAAATAAATATCTGAATGTATCCATTTAGTAAATCTGAATGACAGTCATCGATCGAAATTTGGTGGAGTAGATAATTGGCCTTCTCATCCTCTCCACATATCACAGAAGGAATCTGAAAATATTTAGTTGAAGTTGTGATGCATTAGAACCTTACAACTTAATCAGGAGATGTCATGTGTTGAGTAGCTATAGACTAGAGCATGGCCATGGACATGCGGAGGAAGAGCGCATCATTACTTTTCTGAGTAGCTTTGAATAGACGAAAATCGTGATGAATTGAGAAATTGCGACCAAATAAGAAGAACCACGTGTAAATAGATTTTATCCTCAAGCGAGTGCACTATTGCAACTTTGTGTATCTTTTGACAAATAGAACCTGAAATGTGAATAGAGCATGCACTCTAATGACGTGAAGGTAGCTGGTGAGGGATAATTGTTGGTTGAAGGTCGGTAGGAAAGGGGGCTGGTAACAAAATGAATACAAAGACTTGAGACAGTTACCTAAGTTATTTCTGACAGGCAACAACAAGTCAAGTAAAAAATAGAAGAAAAGCGACATCACCAAGGGAACACCTAGGGTCTTAGACTTAGAAAGAAAACCATGACCAATAAAAAAGGAAAAATCTCAGGAACTAAAGACTTAAGCAACATGTATGATGTTTATGAAGCTGATTTATTTTGAATCAAGAAAAATATTATTTTTTTATGTGTCTCATGTTTATTTTTAACGGTTGATAATTCTTAATTGAATTCTAAAATTTGGATTGCATTAGGGGAGAGGGGTCCATAATGGAGCAGAGTTCAATAGTGGGGGATAGAAGTAGTCCTTACTGGGTCCCATAGTAGAGCACTTTAATATCCAATTGCAAAACACTTTTTATTCATAAAGTACACAAAGTGACAAATCATGTGATGCCACATCAGTGCACCAATAAAACATGACTTAGTGCACCACTATTGGTCTTACTTTTTTTTTGGTTCTTTTTGGATACCTCAACCATAAGCATGCTGATGTGGCCCTAAAATGAAATATAGAAGCACATAAGTTGCCAAATAAACTGTTGTACAGAATTAGGAGTGATTTGAAATTTCCACGTAGTATTTTGAGAAATGCAAAGTTAGGGTGTTCCACTATAGACTCCTCTTCCCTATTGTTGTTGGACCGTATATATTTTAAAGTTCCATCTAGAACTTTTATTTATAAAATCCACACGAAGATGCAGAATCATACCCACCTTAGTAACAAGCTGAATAGTGTTCTTAGTCTAAACAACCCAAAAAAAAATATGGCACCCACCAATTAGCTAATGTGAGAATTTAATACGCCACAATGTAAGCGGAAGTCAACCCTTTATCCGAAATCCAAACTGTTGCATCATCCCAAAGTAATTAGTTATTGAGCTGAAGCTCTTTTGACTGACTTAGTCCTGCAAAAGATTAGTGTCCCTCCACCAATGCTTACAGTGATAAACAGAACAAAAGGCCTCTAAGCAAGTGAGAAGTAAAAGTTTCCCTGCGGCCAGAACAGCGAGGAGCTTCCATGAACCAAATATATATTTGCTCATGTTCTCCTTAACAGAAATGTTCCATGTGTTGTGATAATGCTTGTTGACGTCCACTATAACTTGGTCCAAATATTTAACTTGCGTCAATTTCACGCATTTTCCCATGCCGTTCCACTGACTTTCCACTTTTCTGTCGTCTGCCAGATGATTGTAGATAATCCCGCTCTTTGCCAGCAGGCGAACATCTTCGTCTGTGTCGATGATGCGGTTCATGAAATCAGTGTAACGAGCGAAGATCAAATCGCCAGCAGCCACCGAAGCTTCGAATGCCACAAGATTTCTGAGAATTACTTCGGTGTTGGAATCCAGCCTCAATTTGGGAAGATAACGAGTTGCGGTAGTCAGGTCAAAGCGAATTGTGGTAAGGTCTCCCTCGGTTGAAAGGAATTTTACTCCTGCAGAGTATAAATCAGAGACGGAGGGAATCGCTAGTTTGTCGCGTGTAGGAGGAGTTTCCGCAGAGGAATATCCTCTCTCCACATCCTTTTCGGCACCCTCTTCATCTCTGCGCTTAATTGAAAGAGATTCAAAAGCAGAAACAAGATGTGTGGATAACTGTGTCAGTAGCTCGATAGGCCTTCCTTGTAAGACACGGTTAGCAAGTGCCGAGACAGGTTTACCAAGGGCGACGTTTAAAGAGGAGAGAGAATTCCATACAGCTCTCAGAGTACACCTTAAGTAGGTTGAATCCTGCAATGGGACATTCTCCTCCACATTCTTCTCGGAAATAGTTTCGTCCATTGCCGCTGCAGGCACAATAGAGTAGTAGAGCACCTCCAGTATGTGACCCCGCTCTGTTATACACAACCTTGACCTATCGGGCATTTTCAACATAAATGGCGACCACTCTTTACAGGCGAGACATACCAGATGGTAGAGTCTCTCTTCCGCTTTCTCTTGAGAACCCAACTGCAGTTCCAGCATCTTCTGCAAGACGAACAAAGGTAGCTGATTCTCGAGCATCATCAGATCTCTCATAATAGCATTATGGATTGCACTCCTGCCAGATGGATCTAACACTCTTCTCGGTCGCTTCACCAGGGAAGACACTTGTGAAGAAGCTTGATCCGCCATTTTGACGTGGAACTGCAAGCACTCGAGCACGAAGGAGGCGTCCAGAGCCATGAGCCATGCCAGGGATTCCTCCTTGTAGTCGAGATATTTGTGGTAGCAGTTTCTGATCTGCCAGTTGTATTTCTTCACCTTCTCCACTACAGATTCGAAATTATTATCACCGTTCAGTGTCTTCTGAAATCTTCGGGTAGCAGACAATTTATATCTCTCCATTTCGTACACTTGGGATCTCCAATGGTGATATGGTCCAATGGAGACGCACTGCGGAATATATACTTCTGGCTTCACTGCGAACAACTCCTTCGGCACACAAAAAACGAATACGAAAATCTCCTTTTCTTCTTCTTGCTCACCATGTATTTGGAGGCCTTCCTTTATTTGAACTAACCAGAGATCTTGATCGAACATTACTTCATTGGCGCTCATTAATTCCATGATTCCAAGTCGAAAATAGATGAGATATCACAGAAAGCAGCTGGACCACAGCGGATGAAAAATAGGTGATCAAAAGCTCAAATATAGGAAACAACTGGGCAGAGGGTTGTATTTGTAGCTTCCGTGTCCGCTCCAGCTAACAAATCAGTCTTACTTTTACAGAAATTTACAGACTTCCAGCGAGGATAGAAACATTACATTTACAGAAATTTCTATACAGCTTCACAAGAAAGATTCCATTCAACGTCTGTAGGAATGTACGGTTTAAGAGGAAAGTGTTTGACCTTTCAAAATTTAACGTATCTTACGAAAGATGTTACGTAAGCAGCCCCGTTTATCTAAGAAATCTTGCCAATTGCTTATGTGGGAGAGGGCCCAGAGAAATACTATACACGTTGAAGTCAATTGCCCCTCGTTTTCATTCAAGGATCTGGAAGGCTTTCATATTTCTTTAATTTTTCTTGTTACATTGGAAAGTGATAATGAAAATAAGAGGAGGAATTGAGCGAGGTAGCGGAGGAGATGGAGAGTTAAAAGGTCAACTGTGAGCCGGATCACAGACACGGCTGGGTCATCGCTTGCGTCGACTAGAACGATTTCTCTCTGGAATTTAGCATTCATCTTACTAGTACACTTTTGAATTTGGTAATTCTAAGCTTTATTTTAAAACCATAAATGATGATACTTTGGTTTCATTAACCATAGACGATGATACTTTGGTTTCATTAAAGTTTCGAGATTAAATAATGAGAATGTAGTTCCGAATTCAATGAACTTTCCGGGAAAGTGACATTCGAGAATACAGATTTAACATTTTAAAGCACAGAGGAATACAATTTTTCTATTGAAAAACTGCAATTACAAAGGAAATGTCTCAGTTATAAAACTGCAAGAAGAAGCTGAAGTAAACGGACCAACAAAAGTTACAATTACATAATCATTACAGCAGAGATAATAAAGCCAAATTCAACAAAATCTGAGCAGCTCAATCAATTTGCAAATATCTTAATCTCCATGATATACAAACTTTCATTTTGTTCGGCAACTGTCGAACTTGCAATTTAATTTATTGAATCTAGAGGTTATTTGTTGATTCTTCATACCCTCAGTCTGGAGCAAAGGAAAGAGGGCAGCAAGGAAGTAGAATATATCAGAGTAAAGCCTTAAAAATACAAACTCCTACTGATCATTATTGTTATTCAAAACAACTTTACATCTAGTTCCGCATATATGCAGCAAAATTACATGTCTAACACCACCAGCAATAACATTAGCATGTAGCTCTGCCCCAACAGTAGCTTCTCTCCAACTTACATTGTGATAAAAAATAGCAACAAAATCATTAAACATAACATTCCATAATTTTTTAACAAACTGACAGTTCCCAAAAAAATAGGCTTCATATTTGCATGCAATGTGTCAAAAGAGGTAGTTAATTGGTTGGATCATAATGCACTTTAACTTGTCCATAATGGGAAATTTAAAGTGAAGTATCTTGAAGAAAATTAATTGTGCATTTGGATTAACTTTTCATCTCCCAATTTGAGTAGATAATTTTGACCAGAACTTTTGACTAAACCTACAAGTCCATTTGGAATTCAAGCAAGCCTTTAAGGGTAAATCAAGAAGCAACTACAAGTGTATCCTTTTTAACAAAAACAACAAAAAAAGAGAAGATGACATCCATGTCCACTCTTTGAAGAAGTTGCATTGCATAGGAGTACATAATTTCATAGACAACACTAATTGTGCCAAGAACTACACAGAGGTCAAAAACTCTTTATATTCGTTGCTTAGATTGAAATGGTTTTTAATCATATGACATGGTAACCAGCTCATTGTATGAAATTCACACAACTCATTGACATTACAAACCCCTTTTTTAAACAAAGGATAGGAATGTTTTAGAAGGCTTAAAGTGAGGGGTTGTCCATGATAAAGAATATGTTTTTTCCGCCAAATAGATGAGGTGGAAAAGTAGAAACCATGTTGAAGAGAGTTTACTCTCCATTTTAAGAGATGACAAACATATTGCCAAGCTTTCCAAATATGTTGAAGGGAGGGTGAAGCCTTGATTTTAAAGAATGAAGCATGAGTAATTTTATCTAACCACCCCACTGGTTGCCATTTTCCTTTGACTGAAGCAAGATTAATTCAATTTCAAATAAGGATCTTCCATTATTCATCCCCTTTAACAACTCTAATAATCCATTTAGTAGCCAAACAAATCACTTGTATTCTATGATCTATTAGCCTCAAACCACCTCTATGCTTTAGTTATATACAATGAGACCATGATGTGAATATATATCCTAGATAACCATCCCATTTAGCCCATGGAAATCTTTGAATAATTTTGACTAAGTCCTCATACCCTTTTTTTGAAGTTATCTAGTGAGGAATAATAAACATATGTGACAAGAATGATTTTATTAGCAACTTGAATTTTAGCAACTAGAGAAAGGAATTTATACCCCCAACTAGAGAGTTTATTCTTGACTATACTATGATACCAATTCCACATATCACAAAAGGAACCCCAATATCAAAGGGTATTCCAAGGCACCTCATAATTTACACATGTTTGATTTTCTTCCATTCCTTTGGAATCCATTAAGGGATAGATCTAGCTTGAACCATCAAGCATTATATTTTGTTACGATCCAATTAAGATCTTGATGCTTCACAATATAGCTCCAATATATCCATCATATTAGATATATCCTTTTTAGGATTTTGTAAATGTAGCATCGAAAAAAGTAACCCCTTTCCACGCTTGGTTTGGGAATTAATAATTAATGCTAAAATTTACTTAATTAAGCTTTATTTAAGGTCTTATTGATTGTTTTCTTACACTTTCACACTAATCTTGGGATTTATTAATTAATTGAGGTTCATTAAAGCTTAATTGGCCCGTTAATTCAAATGGTAGCCTTATTTATTGCATGCTTCAAGGATTTATCTCGACACTCATTAATAATATTGCATAACATTTAATTTGGAAAAGCTTGGTCCTAGAAAACTATGCTAGAACCCATTTGCCCCTTTGGGAAAATGGGTCTTCTTTACCTAGGATGCCCTTTTTTTAACATATTTGAGATGGGTTTTTAGTAATACTTCATCTCTCTGAAGCTTGGTTAGAGAAAATCATGCTAGCACCGGTTCACCACTTTGGGTGAATGGGTCCTCCTTACCTAAGAAACCCCTTTTTGATTGTGGCAAGATTTTAATAATTTGGAATCCTAGATCTAATGTCGGCTTGGATTATTTGAATTTTGGGGTTAATTCTTAAGTTTAGTGTAAATATAAGGTTAATTCACATAGTTTAATCTAAGCTTTCAATTTTTCGAGAATTATAGCAAACTTATGATCAAGAGAGAATTTTCAAGAGAATTTTAAGGATATTCAAGAGTAGATTACTAATTTTTTACTGTAGCAATTCAAGATCATGCCATCATTTCAAAGATATAGTGCATCATTCATGTTGTTCAACTAATATTGTGATGTAGCATTGAAGATCGACTTGTAAGCCTTGTTCATATCCAACTCAAGATCAAGATATACATTCTTCATGACCACTTCATGTTATATTTTAGATTTACATTCCAATACTTCATCCAAGGTATCACCATTTCATATTTCATGTTCATATTTCATTGTTTCATCACAATGTTTAATTACCTAAATGGGGTTTGACCAAGGAAAACTCTTGTTACCTAAAAATAAAAATAAAAATTCTCCTCCTTTGATGTGTGATTGTAGGTTTTTAGGTTGAAGATCAAGTGGAGAATAAGATTGAAACAAAAGTTGTCAAAGTTGAAAATTTGCAAAGTTGTCATCTACATTGCAAGATCATGAAAAGACATTTACAAAATTTATTTTAGACTTTTGGTAGTTGGTCATATTGAAGCTGGAAGTCTAGACAAACAAAAACTAGAATTAATTTTTCAGAAACCCTAACAAGGCCCCATTCACCACTTTGGGCATATGAGTCCTTATAGACCTAAAAACATCTTTTTAGCAAGGTACAAATTGTTTCAACCTCACAAAAATTCCCTCATTGTCATTATAAAAGTTAGGATTAATTCTTTATTTTTATTTATACATTTTAGCACTCATGATTGAGTGAAACATCCCTAAGAAAAATAGTGGTTTATCATCTCAATCCATTCACTTTGATTAAACGTACATTTTTCAATGTTTCATTTTGGTATACCTAACTTATTGAGCATTGTAATTCTCTAATATTGGAGTCTTTCTTCTCATCCTAGGTTAGATCTTGCGTTCATTTGCATTCATTTGCATTGAATTAGATCTCATTTAGGGTGTCCTAATTTTATTTCAAACTTACATCTCATTAGGGGTTTTAGGATTGCATTGTTTTGCATTATTTTAAATCTAAAAAATACAAAAAAAAATCAATCATGTTGCATATCATTTAGATCTCATAAATTTAAATTTAAAAATAAAGACAAAATTACATAAATAGGTGTTTTCATTCATCATTTTATCACCTTTTCAACTTGCATTTCATAGTCCATTTCTAGAAATTTGAAATGAAAAGTTATTGTTCTAGAATTGAAATTGAAAGTCTTTGAAAAAACCCTAAAAAATAGTCAAAAACATTTTGAAAACCCTAATCTAGGACCCATTCACCAAATTTTGTGAATGAGTTCCTGATAGGGTTACATAGGCAACAATTTTTTCTAGTTCACAAGCTTCATTTCTAGATTTAGAATTTCTTGGAAAAGGAAATCGAGACCCATTCACCACCTTGGGTGAATCTGTCCTTGGAAGCCTACAAAAACAACTTTTTTTGAGCTCTCTAGTGATTTTTTTACTTCCTAGGATTGCTATTAACCTATAGTATCATTCTATAAAAGTTTTAAGAACTTCTCATTTATGCATCTAGGTCAAAATCATCCATTTAGTGTAGTCATTTTTAAATCATTCCAAAGTCGTTTTAATAACAAAAATTAGCAATATGTTGACTAGGACAGAGTACAAGGTGTTGAGACTAGAGCAACTAAGGGAGGACATTGCTAGGGGTAGTGAGGTTGACTTGAGGTAGGTCTAGAAACCCCTTTTTTAGTGAATTTAAGCATGTTTTTAGCAATTTTTTCCATGTCAAGCTATGCAAGCATCTTTTTTCTGCATTGTTGTCTAGTTTTTGTGTTTGGGTCGCATCTTTACACTGTCGTCCTGAGTACACATTGGCATCCTTATGGTGTCATTGGTGGACTAGGACCTATGTGCAACATGTAGACATCTGTGTAACACACAAGAGTCTATAATATTTTTTTGCTTTCAAATTTAAAACCTTATGTTCTAACTTATTTTTATTTACTTTATTGTAAGACTATCCTAAAATCTGGGAGCATCCCAGTGGGCAAGCATACTAGCTTGTCCGTGAGCAGAGGGACCCCCTTAGTGATGATGAGGTCACACATTTGTAGTAGGTTTATCTCTGGCATGCATTCACCATGCCAAAGATACCTATCACGAGAGGATGTTGATGACCCTGATTGAGTGATGGGATGCCACTAGATCATATTTCCAGTTGCCTATTGGGGAGATGATGATTACTTTGGAGGATGTGTATTAGATTGTTATACTACTCATCCATGGATGATAGGTGGTGATTGACGACACCCGATCGACACGTGAGTGATTGGAGGGTGTCCTTTACTACTTGAGGCAAATTGATAGTGGCGACAACACAAGGTATATCTACATGCACAAGTATGACTAGGGATGGATCACTGCACCCTTGTTGCACCAAGTGATGGTCGTGAGAGTGGCCTTCTGAGATGATAAATTGGTGAGGCTTTCACTTGCATGGGGGCCTCATTCATTTTATTCATGAGATGGTTGAGCATCAAACAATTTTTTTCCTAGGGCTGCAGCATGCTAGCGCACTTGTAGCAAGAGTTGGGGTGGTACATACACTAAGAGTACTGCAACCTCATAACATGCACACTAATGTAGCTGTGGGTTTTTTCCCACATCATGTGTAGAAGGTTGGTTGGTTTTCCTCAACGATTACCATACCACGTCCCCATGGCCCACTAGTATGACATCACAAGATAGTGTAGACATGGGGATCTATTTTTTTTAAATGAGTGGACAATAGTAATTATCTTAGGAACCTACATCGGGATCATTTTATCATAGGTTGTTGTAACCACATTATCATGCCCTATTATTGGAGTCGATTCATGCAACAACATGGCTATGTTCAGTCTATCCATCCTAATGTTCATGCATACACACAAGCCTTCAAGAGTGTGGTTAGACCTAGGGACTATCCCCACCCTTTCATCATCGATATTGTACCTTTTGATAATGATGAGCCTGATGAGGATCCACTGCCAATAGTGTTGAAATATAACATTGGTAGTGCTGCATATTTTTTAGGGTGGTGGGAGAGGCATTTTCCTTGCACTATGTTCTCAAAGGATAACACTAAAGGGGATCTCAGCCTATAGGGGGACATGCCACCATAGGGAATATAGGATAGGAAAAGAAGGAAACAACAGGGCGAGGAGGAGGAGAGGCCATAGGAGGTGGAGGAGGTAATATCACGAAGGTTAAGTTATCGATGGAGGAGGTCAAATCCTGCACCAACTACCTCCTTCTTGTTGGCACCACCAACACTGATTTTCATAGCGGTGGTGGCCCTGGTAATACTAGGGTGGATATCAATGCTAGTGACATAGGTCCTAGTCTCACTCCTCACCCTGACCCCACATGGCAATCAGTGGACCCAGTTTTTGATAAAAGGGGATAAACAGGTTTAACAGGGACCCAAAACCACAAAGTAACATTACAAGCAAAGACCAAAATAGAGGTCCAAAAGACAAAAAGGTTGCCATAGAGATAAAACCCAGCTAAAATAGACAGCCACAAAAAGCCACAAAAAATCCATCAGACGACAGGTAAACAGACAAAACTGGGCCCAACCATAGCTAATCCATAGACTTCAGAAGTTCGTCAGCAACCTCTTCTAGGTCCACCATATCCTGGACCCCCTCCATGAAGATCTGAGTCATATTTGGGGTAGTCAGGGCTTTTCTTTTCATACTTGATCTGGTTCACTTAGAGATCCCCGCTTCCTCATCCTGGTCTTTCTCCTGATCAAGGTCAACAATTAGTGCTCTTTTCTGGGTTTTCTCCAATCTTTCGGTCATGGCTTTGATGATTAAAGAGTTATGTCTGGAAATTTTGCAGTTCTGATTAGCAATATTTTTCATGGTTCCTTTAATTTTATCAAGATCATTTTCAACAATGTTGTCCTTTTGTATGTTATCCTTCACAAAGGTATTCTTCTCCACTTTGATCTGAATTAGCCCTACAACTTTGGCTTCAATTTCCCCCAACTTACTATGAAGAGATAGATTTTTTGTTTTCAACTCACTGATTTCATAAAATAACCATTTGGCATAATTAAATTGGTCCATAGAACAACTCTTGGTAGTTCCAACAAAGTCAAAAGGGGGGTCAATCAGAATTGACCCCAAAATTAACTGACTTTGCACCTTTGGGAGGGCTACAGTTCTCTAGTTGAATATTCTGAGGATTTAGGGGACCCAATTATACTAAGTATGTTATTTATATTTTAATACTTTCATTTTTCTTTTTTTATGAGTACATAGATATTCCATTTGATACTGATCTTATTCTTTCTTTATGTGGTTGCAGATGATGCATAGGGATGGACTAGGTTGATGGCCCAATGTATATAGATGTGGCCCTTGATATTCCCATCCAAGGGATGTGATGCAATGCAAGAATCCCAAAACTCTCTAACAATCTCAACTCTACTTAACCATTTTTTGCTTTCTCTTACAACTAGGACATATCCTTCCTTCACAAAAAACTTGATTCAAAACATCCAAACTAAGAACAAGGCACAAAACCTCTTGTTCATTCTCCAAAACACTTTAAACAACATTATAATGATTTACTAAAACCCTGTCTCCAACATAGATATCTAAAGCATGGGAACTTTCAAAGTAGACTATCCCAATCAACAACTAGTCCCATTTAGGCCACCTAAACAATAACTCCAGATTCCCAAGCCCATTTCTCTTTACCAATGTCACCAACATGTTCAAGTATACCTGTACAACATAATTAGACAATTACCCATTCTTTATTCATGATATTTCATTAAACACCTATTCAAAATCCTCAATTTTTAACTCCAAAGATGATTGTCACAAGTCTACCATGAACAAATCAAAATACACCTCTACAACCTAATTTATCACTGTCTCCCAAGTATAATATCTTTTACATCATCAAAACAAAAAATATTCATTGATCACTATCATTTTCCATATTTTTACACAAATTATAGATCTTGGGATTCATTATTTCATATGCTAATATTTATCTTTCATTCAGAAACTTTTTAATATTAGAGTTTATGCAAAAAGAAGCATTCTCTCCAAAAACTAGCTTTTTCCATTAGTTAAAATGGAAGAAACATACTTTTCATTACCTTTGGTTACCCTAGATCAGGGTTTTGACCCACTTGGAGTGATTTCTCAATAACTTTCACCAAGTTGAATGGATTTTAGTGAAACCAAATACTTAATAAATTATATTCTTAGGGATTTCAAATAAAATGGAGGAGAGGTGGTTTTATCCAAAGAACTTAGCCATACAATGGCTTGAAAAAAAAAGAAAATGTTGGTAAATTACAGAAAAATGGGGTATTTCATTTATTTTCTCACCCATACATCATTCCCCTTCCTTCTTCAAAGTTTGTGAGGCTTTAAAATTCCCGTATAAACTAGAACCAACACCTCAAGCTAACTATTTAACTACTTGACTCTTGGCATTGCATGATTTTGCATTTTTTTACAATATTGCTATGACAACATTTAGTCAATTTTTGAAACATTGATAATATATGCCAAATTAACCCAAAATAACCATATAAAACCTCAAAGACACTCAAAATAATCTAATTTCCCTTATTACAACATTAGGACATCATAGTTAAATAAAAAACTAGAAGTTGTCTCATGGAGGCATGTTCTTGCTAGGGTGCTGCTACACCAGGATGGTCCTCGAGGAATACTAGTTGGTTTCCATAGGGAGACAGGCCCATCTGTTTGAGCTGGTAGCATGTTTGAGGATTGCTTACAAGGAGCAGGGAGTGGAGATAGTACGATTGACTGTAGAGGTGACCAATCTCTAGGGGTAGCATGACGAATTGTTGGGGGAGATGCGAATGATGCTTGATGTGCAAGATATGGCCGTGATGAGGGATGATCTCACTGAGCACACACATGATGCCCTTTAGAGCTTCCTTGATGACCTCAATAGGTAACTGGAAATTGTGATCCTGACAGATGCTCAAAAATTGTAGCAAGATCTAATGAAGGCATGGATTGGATGAGATTAGAGGAATGTGTGTAGCCTTTTTAGCATCATGTACACATTGATCTATATCCATGACCACCGTGCAACCCCTCCCCAAACCCCAACAATAGTAGCCAGTGTCAGAGGGTTCTAGGAGCCATGTGTTGTAACAATAAAGATAGCTCCTATTTTTTTAAATTAGTTTTTTAGCAAGATATACATATAATTTGAAGATATTTTGTATAGGTATTGACACATATTCAGTATCCACAAATTTTTGACAATAGTGGCCTGATACATGTATATAAAATTTTATATTACATATATAAGATACTAGTTTTGACATCATGGCATTGTGTATTTTGATGTGTATGCTCCTTTATTTTCATGTATTTTATGTATGTATATGTATGTATGTTTACATTAGATTCTATCATGATTTAATGAACACACATGAATGTATGTTAATTAAATACATGGATGATCTAATTTCCTTAAAATATGTAATTTAATGCATGGATACACAACATAGTAAGACACATGTATACATGTATATCACACATAGACACACATGTACATCATAACATATTTTTTTTCATAATGTGTTAATGGCGAATCTCAGCATATGCAGTGCTACTACCCATGAAGAGTGAACACCTAACATATCACATGTTAGACACTACACATAGTATTGAAAAAGATGAATCACATTAATGGGCTCTTTTAGAGGTGTTCCATCCATAAAGGATAATCCGTCAAAACCCTAACCATACATGAAGATGAAAATGTAAGGGCCTAACCATTTAGGACCAAAATTTCCCTCTTTGATCAGGTGACACATTTACATTTCTCTGATTCTCATAGAAAACTAGGTTACCCAACTTGAAAGTTCTAGGAAGCACACTTTGATTATACTATCTTTATAATGATCATTGATAAACTTTAAGATGATCAAGAGCTTGTAGTCAATGCTCATCAATCATCTCTAGCTAATCTAAACAAGTAGCTCGATAAGTTTCATCATCAATTAACCCTTTAAGGAAACCCATAAAGACATAATCTCCAACTCTAAAGGAATGAGAACTTCAGCACCATACACAAGGTTGTAAGGAATTGTCCCCATCACCATATGGACACTCATGCAGTAGGCCCATAAAGTGTATGTTAACTGAATGTTACAATCCTTACCATGTTTGTTAATTGTTTTATGAAGTATGGGCTCAAGAATTTTATTAGATGCTTCTACTTGACCATTAGATTGAGAATAATAAGGTGTAGCAATTTTTTCCATGTCAAGCTATGCAAGCATCTTTTTTCTGCGTTGTCGTCTAAACTACACGTTGTCGTCTAGTTTTTGTGTTCGGGTCCCATCTTTACACTATCATCCTAAGTACACATTGGCATCCTTAGGGTGTCATTGGTGGACTAGGACCTATGTGCAACATGTAGACATCTGCATAGCACACAAGAGTCTTTAATAATTTTTTTTACTTTCAGATTTAAAATCCAATGTTCTAACTTAATTTTTTTTACTTTATTGTAAGACTATCCTAAAATTTGGGAGCATCCTAGTGGGCAAGCATTCTAGCTTCTCTGTGAGTAGAGGGACCCCCTTAGTGATCATGAGGTCACACATCTATAGTAGGTTTATCTCTGGCATGCATTCACCATGCCAGAGATACCGATCATGAGAGAATGTTGATGACCTTGATGGAGTGATGGGATGCCACCACATCATATTTCCAGTTGCCTATTGGGAAGATGATGATTACTTTGGAGGATGTGTATAAGATTCTTATACTACCCATCCATGGACGATAGGTGGTGATTAACAACACCTAGTCAACACGTGAGCGATTGGAGGGTGTCCTTTACTACTTGAGGTGAATCGACAATGGTGACAACACAAGCTATATCTACATGCACTGGTATGACTAGGGATGGATCACTACACCCTTGTTGCACCAAGTAATGGTAGTGACAGTGGCCTTCTAAGATGATAAATTGGTGAGGCTCTCACTTGCAAGGGGGCCTCATCCATTTTATTCATGAGATGGTTGAGCATCAAACAATTTTTTTCTAGGGCTATAGCATGCCAGTGCACTTGTAGCAAGAGTTGTCGTGGTACGTACACTAAGAGTACCACAACCTCATAACATGTAGACTAATGTAGTTGTGAGTCTTTTCCCACATCATGTGTAGAAGGTTGGTTGGTTTCCCTCAATGAAGACCATACCATGTCCCCATGGCCCACTAGATTAGGTCATGCAACCACATTATCATGCCCTATTATTGGAGTCGAGTCATGCAACAACATGGATATGTTCAGTCTATCCCTCCTACTGGTGATGCATACATATGAGCCTTCAAGAGTGTGGTTAGACCTAGGTACTATCCCCACACTTCCATCATTGATTTTGTACCTTTTGATAATGATGAGCTTGATGAGGATCTATCACCAATAGTGCTGACAGATAACATTGGTATTGCTACATATTTTTAAAGGTGGTGGGAGGGGCTTTTTCCTTGCCCTGTGTTGTTAAAGGATAACACTAAAGGGGATCTAGGCCTATAGGGGGACATGCCACCATAGGGACTATAGGACAACAAAAGAGGGAAACACTAGGGTGAGGAGGAGGAGAGGCCACAGGACATGGAGGAGGTAATATCACAAAGCTTGAGGTATCAATGGAGGAGGTCAAATTCTCCACCAACTACCTCCATCATGTTGGTACCACCAGCACTGATTGTCACAGCGATGGTGGCCTTAGTAGTACTAGGGTGGATATCGATGCTAGTGACATAGGTCCTAGTGTCACTCCTCACCCTAACCCCACATGGCAATTGGGGGACCCAATTATACTAAGTATGTTATTTATAGTTTAATACTTTCATTTTCCCTTTTTTATGAGTACATAGATATTCCATGTGATACTAATCTTATTCTTTCTTTATGTGGTTGCAGATGATGCATAGGGATGGACTAGGTTGATGGCCCAATGTATATAGATGTGGCCCCTGATGTGCCCATCCAATGGATGTGATGCAATGCAGGCATCCCAAAACTCTCTAACAATCTCAACTCTACTTACCCATTTTTTGCTTGCTCTTACAACTAGGACATATCCTTACTTCACAAAAATATTGATTCAAAACACCCAAACTAAGAACAAGGCACAAAACCTCTTGTTCATTCTCCAAAACACTTTAAACAAGATTATAATGATTGACTGAAACCCTATCTCCAACATAGACATCTAAAACATGGGAACTTTCAAAGTAGACTGTTCCAATCAACAACTAGTCCCATTTAGGCCACCTAAACAATAACTCTAGATTCCCAAGCCCATTTCTCTTTACCAATGTCACCAACATGTTCAAGTATACCTGGACAGCATAATTAGACAATTACCCATTCTTTATTCATGATATTTCATTAAACACCTATTCAAAATCTTCAATTTTTAACTCCAAAGACGATTTTCACAAGTCTACCATGCACAAATCAAAATAAACTTCTACAACCTAATTTATCACTATCTCCCAAGTATATTATCTTTTACATCATCAAAACACAAAATCTTCATTGATCACTATCATTTTCCATATTTTTACACAAATTATAGATCTAGGGATTGATAATTCATATGCTAACATTTATCTTTTAGTCTAAAACTTTGGAATATCAGAGTATATGCAAAAAGAAGCATTCTCTCCAAAAACTAGCCTTTTCCATTAGTTAAAATGGAAGAAACATAATTTTCATTACCTTTGGTTACCCTAGATCAGGGTTTTTACCCACATGGAGTGATTTCCCAAAAACTTTCACCAAGTTGAATGGATTTTAGTGAAACCAAATACATAATAAAGTATATTCTTAGGGATTTCACATAAAATGGAAGAAAGGTGGCTTTATCCACAGAACTTCGCCATACAATGGCTTGAAAAAAAAAGAAAATGTTGGTAAATTACAAAAAAATGGGGTATTTCATTTATTTTCTCACCCATACATCATTGCCCTTCCTTCTTCAAAGTTTGTGAGGCTTTAAAATGCCCTTATAAACCAGAACCAACACCTCAAGCTAACTATTTAACTACTTGACTCTTGGCATTGCATGATTTTGCATTTTTTTACAATATTGCTATGACATCATTTAGTCAATTTTTGAAACATTCACAATATATGGAAAATTAACCCAAAATAACCATATAAGACCTAAAAGACACTCAAATTGATCTAATTTCCCTTATTGCAACATTAGGACATCATAGTTAAATAAAAATCCTAGAAGTTGTCTCATGGAGGCATGTTCTTGCTAGGTTGCTCCTACACTAGGATGGTCCTCGAGGCATACTAGTTGGTTTCCATAGGGTGACATGCCCATCCGTTTGAGCTGGTAGCATGTTTGAGGATCACTTACAAGGAGCAAGGATTGGACATAGTACAACTAACTGTAGAGGTGACCAATCTCTAGGGGTAGCATGGCCAATTGTTGGGGGAGATACAAATGATGCTTGATGTACAAGATGTGTCCGTGATGAGGGATGATCTCACTGAGCACACACATGATGCCCGTTAGATCTTCCTTGATGACCTCAATAGGTAACTAGAAACTGTGATCTTGACAGATGCTCAAAAATTGTAGCAAGATCTAATGAAGGAATGGATTGGATGAGATTAAATGGATGTGTGTAGCCTTTTTAGCATCATGTACACGTCAATCTATATCCATGACCAGAATTCAACCCCTCCCCAAACCACAACAATAGTAGCTAGTGTCAGCTGGTTCTAGGAGCCATGCGTTGCAAGAATAAAAATAGCTCCTACTTTTGTAAATCAATTTTTTAGCAAGAGATACATATAATTTGAAGATATTTTGGATAGGCATTGACACATATTCAGTATCTACAACTTTTTGAAAATAGTGGCCCGATGCGTGTATATAACATTTGATATTATATATATATAATATAATGGTTTTGACATCATGGCATTGTGTATTTTGATGTGTATGCTCCTTTATTTTCATGTATGTTGATCTGATATGGATGTTATATATGTATATGTATGTAAGTTTACATTAGATTCTATCATGATTTAATGAACACACATGAATGTATGTTAATTAAATACGTGGATAATCTAATTTCCTTAAAATATGTAATGTAATGCATGGATACATAATATACTAAGACACATGTATGTATATCACACACACACATGTACATCATAACACATTTTTTTTTCATAATGTGTTAATGGGGAATATCAACATATGCAGTGCTACTACCCATGAAGAGTGAACACCAAACACATGAAACATTAGACCTTACACATATTGTATTATTGAAAAAGATGAATCACATTAATGGACTCTTTTAGAGGTGTTCCGTCCATAAAGGATAATCCATAGGAACCCCAACCATACATGAAGATGAAAATGTAAGGGCCTAACCATTTAGGACTAAATTTCCCTCTTTGATCAGGTGACACATTTACATTTCTCCAATTCTCATAGAGAACTAGGTCACCCAACTTGAAAGTTCTAGCAAGCACACTTTTATTATACTATCTTTATAATGATCATTGATAAGCTTTAAGATGATCGAGGGCCTATAGTCAATTCTCATCAAGCATCTCTAGCTAATGCAAACAAGTAGCTCGATAAGTTTCATCATCAATTAACCCTTTAAGGGAAACCTATAAAGACATAATCTCCAACTGTAAAGGAATGAAAGCTTCAACACCATACACAAGGTTGTAAGGCATTGTCCCCATCACCATATGGACACTCGTGTAGTACGCCCATAAAGTGTATGTTAATTGAATGTTACAATCCTTACCATGTTTTTTAACTATTTTATGAAGTATGAGCTCAAGAATTTGATTAGATGCATCTACTTGACAATTAGATTGAGAATAGTAATGTGTAGAAAATCTATGTTTAATGTGAAACATTTCTAAGAATTGCTTCACTTACTTATTCTTGAATAGCATACCATTGCTAGAAACAAGTGTAGCGAGCAATGCAAAATGAAAAATAATGTTGTTAAGAAGAAAGATACAAATAGCTTCAATGTTTGTGGATATAAGTCGAATAGCTATGACCCATTTCATGAAGTAATCTATATCACTAATGATAAAGGTATTTCCCTTGGAACAAGGAGGTGATATCTTTCCAATAATATTCAACTTCCATTTTGTGAATGACCAAGGAGAGGTCCAATTTTGTAACTCTTGTGTAGGTGCATGAATATGACAAATATGTTGCTAACATTGGATGCAATTTTTATCAAAATAGAAGGAATTTTGTTCCATCATTTGCAAAAAATACCCCATGTGTATCAATTTCCTCAACAGGGATTTACCAGCAAAATTTCCATCCCCAAAGCTTGAACAGGCTTCTTTAAGGGAAAGGGATATCTCCACCTTAGTGAGACATCAAAGAAGCTTGTTGTTATAGGACTTTTGATAGAGAACATCAAATAAAATAACATAATGGGCTGAAAGCTTTTGTTTGCAAGTGCAATAATTTTTTCGTCGCATCATCTAGAAAGTTTATAATCTTCAGGTAGTTGTAAATATTAGAAAACCATTCTCCTGAGTCAACATGAGAACACACAAAGGCATCAAATTTAGGTTGATAAAAAATAGTTGGGTCCCAAAGGACCTAAACCATTAAATGGTATTCTTTTGTATCCTTGTCCAAAGGTACTAAGGAAGCATTGCTTTCCATGGCATCTACATGTCTATTCTCCCTCCTAGGGATACTGTCTAGTATGAAAGAGAACCATTTAAGCAAGTACAAAGCAAGGTCTCGATATTGAGACAACTTACTTTTCTTAACTTGATAGGTTCTCATAATATGATTCACAATAAGCTCAAAATTTCCCAATATGTAGAGATGTCTTATTTTTAGTGCAATTGTGGCATGCAAGCTAAAAACGAGAGCTTCATACTTAACAATGTTATTAGTGCAAGGAAAGACCAATTGAAAGGAGAGAGGGAATGACTTACCTTTGGGCGACATTAGAACCACACCTACTCTCAAACTAGTCTAACATCTTAATGCATAAAAGTAAATCTTCCATTCAAGGTCATAATTAATTGCAAAAATGTTCCTGTCAGGAAACATATCCAAACCTAGGAAGGAGCAAGATGAAGGAGCATCTTCCAATTGATCAGGAACTGCTTGACCCTTTATTGACTTTTGATTAATAAATTTTATGTCAAATTCAGAGAGTAATATCACCCATTTCAATAACCACCTAGCAAGGTTATCACTGGAGAACAAATGCTTTACAAGGTCACTTTTAACGATAACATGCATTTCAACATGGAGAAGATAGTGCCTTAGCCTATGTGTGGAAAAAACAAGAGCAAGGCATTACTTCTCCATGAAGGAATAATGGGTTTCATAATCAACCAGGACATGACTAATGTACTAGACAACTAAATCTCTCTCCTGAAATCATCATATTGAGCAAGGTTGCTAGAGCATATGGTGATGTTGTGAGGTAAAGAAAAAAGGTTCTATCTTGCATAGCCAACATCAATATAGGAGGATTGGGAAAATAGGCTTTGATTGATTCAAAAGCTTTCTAGAAATCTACATCCCAGATGAAGTGAACAACCTTTTTTAACAAGCAAGTGAAAGGAAGGGTATGATCAACCAGTTGAGATATGAATCTATAAATTGCTTGAATCTTCCCTTGTAAAATTTGTAACTTTGTGATATTCCTGGGTGGAGGCATGTCAACAATAGCATTGATCTTATTCATGTCAACCTCAATTCCATGATGAGAGACTATAAATCCTAAAAATTTTCCTGCATCTACACTAAAGACACTTAAGAGGATTGATTCTCATCTTATAGAGCTAAATCCTTTCAAAAATAAGATAGAGATTCTTTACATGATCCTTATGAGTTATAGATTTTTCACAGATGTAATCAACATAATCTTCTAAATTTTTGTTGTGACCACCAGATTGTACTCCCTTATTTGAGATAGTACAATACTTGGTCTAATTTGGACCTAACTTTGGTACCCTAGCATTAATTATCCTTTCAATCATCATTAATAGGCCCCTAGGACCCATTATTTCAAATCTTGAGGCCCATTTCACTCAAAAATCCCATAACATCATTCAAATCACCAAAAATACCAAAAGCCCACCTCAAAAATCTAAGGTGGGACTCATTCACCACCTTGGATGAATGTGTCTCCTTAGGTGGGACCCATTAGCCAAGGGTGGTGAATGAGTCCCATTTGGGGACCTTTACAATTTTGAGTGGGAAATTCAAGTTTTTAATTCAAAATTTTGGTGGATGTCAGCCTTTGATATCTAAATAATGGTCAATCAAGTGTTAATGCCTATAAAATCAAGGTTTTGAGCAATTTTTATCAACTCTAAGCATTTTTCAAGAGACAATCATCAAGAATCTTTAAGAAATATTTCACAAGAGAATTCTAATTCCAAATGCAAGTAAAGTTGAAGCATTGGAGCAGAATTAGACCATTTTTGCAAGTCTTCAAGATCACTTTCATTCAAGATATAGCATTTAAAAGGATTTATCATGGAGACCTATGGTGAATTGTGATGGATTCTAGGTTAGGAAGATGCAACTAGCCATTAATCCAAGCCTAAACACTTGTTTCCTAAGTGATTCCATCTTCCATTATCACTCTACATTCAGCCTAAGGAAGGTACAAGCATCATTGGAGCTCATTTGGGGTGATTAGAGATGACCACAAGTGCATAATTTCATCTTTACATTTCCACTCTTGCATCATATTACTGCACATTAGAATAGGATTGCATCATGTTTCAAATTTCCTAGTCTTTGACACATTTAAGGCTAGGGTTTTTCATGAACATTTCATTATTTATATCAAATTTTAATTACCAAACTAGGGGTTTGACCAATACAAACCCCCCATTATAAAATCAATTTGAATTTTGTTTTGTAGGTGTTTTTTGTAGATTTGGATCTGAAACTCACGTTGGAAGGAAACAACAAGTGTTGGAGTGTAGATTAGAGTTTTCAATTTTTAGAAAAGTACAATGAGTTTAATTTTCCAAGACTGGTGAATGAGTCCCATTGTAGTTGTTTGTTAGATTTATTTCTAGATTTTGATACCCATTTTTCTTAAATAGGCTCCTGTGCAAAAACCCTGATCTAGTATTGATCACCCAAATTACCGAATGAGTCCTAGTCAGTCAAAAAGTCAAAATTTCTACAATTTCAAAGTTTTTTCCATTCACTTAAAGGTTTCTAGGTGCACACCATTTACATTTTTTCTTTTTTGTTTCATTTTGATCACATTTCTTAGGAATTTTCTATGTCATTGCATTGGATTAGGGTTTTGTCTTACAACTTGCATTGCACTATCTTTTCCAAGCCTAAACTTGGTGGTGAATACCTCATTAGATCATATTCATTTCCTAGGACAACCTTATTGCATGATTTCAGTCTTCTTTGCATTGAGATCTTGAGGGTTATCCTTGAGTGGAATGTCTTGTAAAGTGGTTGTGAATACATCAATCAATCATCACCACCTCTTCATTTTTCATAAGTTCCATTTTGGTGAACCCAAATTTGGTACATTGAAATTTTGTTTTGGACTTCATTTTCATCCTAGATTTAGTTTGCATTAACATTACATTAGTATTTGCATTAGTTAATTTTCATTCTAGGGTTTCAATTTTTGCATTAGTGAAAGATAATTTATCTTGCATTTTTGTAATTAATTTCATTGAAAATGATTGAAAAAGTACATTACATATGAGAGTTACATCATACAACATAAGAAAACATAAAAATTAACTAAAAAAATATGAATATTCTAAAAAAATACCTACTAGGACTCATTCACCACCTTGGGAAAGTCGGTCCTAGTGGAAAAATGCACTACTATTTACAAAGTTAAATTTCCAGTTGTAAGCTTCTAATTTCTCTCATTACTTTTTTGTTTCAGTTCAATTGCTTTTTGTTATATTGCAATATTTAGAAATAACATCATTTACATTCATTAAAATTGTGTATAGAACTAGTTTTCTGCAATTTTCATTTTCAACATTTACATTAGACTACATTAGAAATAAATCATAAAGCAAAACCAAAAACATTAAACTTAAACAAGCATAGATGTATAGTTACTTAAGCGTGTTAAAACCCTTTTTTAGCTTAACATTCAAGCCTTTTAGTCATGTTGACTTTGATATGTTAGCTGAAGCCCTTGAGGGCTTCACCTCGCAAGGTTCATCTACCAAGGAATGTTGAAATAAACCTAAACAAAGAGAAGTAAATGTCATCTAACCTCAACATAGTAACAAACACAAGCCTTTTAGTAGTGATGAATTTGACATGTTAGATAAAGTCCTTGAGGACTTCTTCTCACAAAGTTCATCCACTAACTCTTGTTATGAGAAACCAAAAACAAGAGAATTTAAAATGATTCAACCTAACCTTATCCTTTACCCACCTTCGCACAAACCACAACCTAAAAAAAAGTGCGAGTTTATCATTTATCCACCTAAGAATAATGTCTTGCAACAACCAAGTCATAATATCATTTCCCACAATTACAACATTAGGAATAATCCACAACCACAACAACCAAATCCCACAACCTTACCTTTGCCTAATCCCATATTTTCTTGTGCTCCTCATTTTCCTTCAAATAGTGGGAAAGTGTATGATCTTGTTGAATAATTTAAGAATACTCCTACAAAAATATCCCTATGGGACCTCATTTAGAATTCACCTAACTATAACACTGTGCTTCAAACAACCTTATAAAAAGTAGTGGTTCCTCCCGGTATGAATGAAAATAATGTAGAAACTCTAACACAAGGAATGAATATAGTTAATCTAAACATTACCTTTCACCAGCTTGAGCTACCTCAATAGAATAAGCATCAAAAGGACCCTTGTTGATAATGGCTTCACCCTTAATGTGTTTAGTGTGAAACTCTTAAATATATTTCATGTAGAAAAATTAAAAATTGAACCCAACTCCTTATCAATTAGAGGATTTGACAATGTAGGAAAGAAACCACCTGGTGTGATTACTTTACCTATTATAGTAAAAAAGTCTACCTTACAAACTCCTATTCATGTCATGCCTCATGACCTTTCATATAATTTTATTTTGGGAAGACCATGGATTCATGAGATGCATGCAGTGACTTCGACCCTTCATCGTATCATGAAATATGTTTATAACAATAAGGTATAACAAGTTGAAATATACCTCGAGCCTAAAAGTTTCTTGCAAGTTAAACAAGAAATGACAAGTCCTCTAAGCACATTAATTCCAAAATCCAACATAGAAATTTTATAGGTTGACAAGCTAGAAATAGAAATAGTGTAAACATTATTGGATGATCATTGGGGTTCCTTGGAATTCACACCCTCATTTATGGTAGAATATACAATCACAAGAAAAGAGGATGAAAAAAAAAATGAAGGTCATTTCAACTCAGAATTTGGAAGAAACTTCACAAGCATCTACCTCATCTACCCTAGAAGAAAATACAAGTTACACAACTAAATTTAATGAGATAGACTATTAATAGCCATGGAACCCAAAAGAAATGGAAAAAAATTATGGGATGGGTTATGAACTTGTGAAATAATTTGGCTACAATGGTAAAGGATGTGGAAAGAACAAATCAGGCATTCAAGCTCCTATAGAACCTAACATGCAAGAGATAAAGACTAGTTTGGGGTATTGTCCTTCTAAGGAAACAAAAGCAAACAAAAGACCATCAGTAAACATCAACACTATCATATACAAGCCAAAAATCAATCTCACTATGAAGCATCTTGAATTTCCTGATATGGATTTACCACCATAATGGGAGTACTTTGAAAATAATGAAGCCTTGAAGCAAATGTTAGGAGTTTTTGAAAAACCACCTTCTACTCCTCAAAATAAAAATGTTACATGTGCTATGATTAGTACCAAGCAAGAAGATACAAAAAGTGAAATTAATGAGGACATTGAGCCGAAGATAGTGACACACAACATTGTCTTTTTGAAAATGCTGAGCCTGTTTGAAAAAAGATACGAAAGATGAATCAGAAAACAACCTTGCTTATTAAAGGTGAACTCTAAAAGCTCCTTGGTGTTGGTTTCATACAACCTATAGATTATTCTCCTTGGATCTCAAGCATTGTCATAGTTGTAAACCATCACAATCGTATTAGGGTGTGCACATATTTTCATGATTTAAATAAATAATATTTAATGATGAACTTTGCCTTCCTAATATAGATATAATAGTGGACTCAATTGCAGGACATGCTTTGTTATCATTCATCGATGGATTTTCTAGATAGAATCAAATCTTCATCAACCCTCAAGATCAATATAAGACATAATTCATAACAATTTGGGGAACATTTTGTTGGGTTATGATGCCTTTTGGATTAAATAATGTGAATGAAACCTATCAAAGAGCTATGACACTGATATTCCACAATTACATAGATAAGATTTTGGAAGATTATGTTGATGACATCCTAGCCAAATAACTAACAAGATAGGACAACGTGAACGTCCTTTGGAAAATATTTGAGTGGATGTGAAAATACAACATGGGATTGAATCTAAAGAAGTGTTTCTTTCGTGTAGATAGTAGGAAACTCTTAGGTTTTATCACATCTCAAAGAGTCATCGAGGTGGACACAAAGAAAATTGATGCTATAATCAACTTGCCACCTCCTAAGAATATTTCTCAATTGTGCATGTTACAAGGAAGAATTCAAGATATATGTTAGTTTGTGACATCTTTAGCTGATTGAACATTACTATTTACACATATTCTAAAAAAGGATGTGCACTTTGTATGAAATGAAGATTATAAATAGCCTTTTGAGGCTTTGAAGGAATACCTTGCAACTCCATCCTTTTTAGAACCTACTATGCAAAACAAACCATTCATACTTTATATAGCCGCATCTACCCACGCTTTCACAACATTTTTTTCTTAAAAAAATGAAAAATTAAAAGAGCATCCTATATATTACATTGATGTCAAGGTATGTGTAGGATCATGATGGGCCAAAAAGTGGCGATATGATTGGTATTTGTAGGGTATATGGCTGACAACTTTTTTTTACCCAAAATTGATGAAATGAAGAGGATTTTTAAAGGAGATTCTCAACTTTCCACCAATATAAATTATGCTTTACTTTGAATTTAATAAATAATTATTATTTATTTTCTATTTGAATTACGACTAAAGTCCCCATTGATAGGTTGATTGAAAAAAATCTATAGCTTTCAAATGGTATCACATTTTTTGAATCAGAAACACGGGTCATATTCTATGCTTCGTATAATATAGGATTAAAAAAAATTGAATTTCATTAAGTTTTGACCAAGTTAAGGTGGTTAGACATAAAAGTTTTTAATTTTTTTTAGAAGTTGGAATAAAAAATTCATAATTAATTATTTACTTGGAAAAAAATTACAAAAAAATATGCATCACATCGAGACATGAGTCCTCTACTTATATATAAAATATTGTAAAAAAATATTATCATTTTATTATGGTTAGGGTGGTCAAACAGACACCTACTTATTTTTTCCCTAAAATTTAAGTACTACTACATTGAAATTTTAAATTTTCACCAAATAGATTTAAAAAATAAAAAATAAACCTAGTAGTTTAGAAACTATATTTAATTTGCTACATATTGTATTATTACACATTTTTGAAATAATATAGATAACTTATTCAAATTTTTACGTCAAGTTGCCTAACTCTATTTTTTTTGTATTTTTGGCCACTTAAGGGCCTATTTTTTCCATGATGATCCTACACATACTAATCAATAGAACCTTGATTGATTACGATAAATGATACACAAAAATAGAAAAACAATGTTTGGCCCTTGTATTCACTACTAGTAAGTTGTGACATTATTTACTGAGTGAAAAAATACAAGTGATCACAAAAGTTGACCTTCTCAAAAATATTTTTAATAAAAAAGACATATTAGGAAATCTAGCTAAATGGGTAATGTTGTTGAATAATTTTTACCTGAGGTTTTTTTTGCAAAAATAAATTAAGGGTCAAGCCTTGACTGACCAATTGGTTGATGCTCCTTCTTCTTTAGCATTTCCTAGTAATGACACTTTTCTTGATGATAGTGTGTTGAAAATTGAAGCTAATACATGGGAGTTATATTTTGATGGATCAAAGTGTAGAATAGGCTATGGCTTAGGAGTTATAATTAAATACCACCCATAGGAAATCTTATTCCCTATTCGTATTGGTAAAACTTCCTATGTACTAAAAACACTACTAAGTATGAAGCATTGCTTGTTGGATTGCATGACGTCTTATTCATGGGTGTAAAAAGAATTAAGATATTTGGTGATTCACAATTAGTCATCAACCAAATAAATGGAACATATCAAGTAAAGCATTACAAACTATCAAAATATAATGATCTCACAATGAATTTGTTAAAGAAGTTCAACTCATTGATAATTGATAATATTCCATGAAAAGATAATTGACATGCAAACGCAATGGCAAGTGCAGTTTCCCTTATCTCCCCTCAATATCCTTCAAAATATTTCACCTTCATTGTGCATGTGATCATGAAACCTTCGATCAATGATAAATCAGAAGAAATGTTAGCAACAACCAAGGAATACTCGAGTGAATGCTACGATACAATATTTAACTATTTGAAAAATGGTACCTTTCCTAAGCCAACAACCAAGAATATCTAATCTCACTTGCGAAAGCTCGTATCTAAGTATATAATTCTCACCAATGTGTTGTATCAGAGATGATTCCATGGTCTATTAGATTCCTAAAAAATAAGAGATACCCAAAACACTTGAACAAGCTCATGTAGGTGCTTGTGGTGGCCATTTTGTTGGAAAAAAGAAGTTTAAAAACTTATCCACATTGGATACTATTGGAGACACATGCAACAATATTGCTTTGAATACACCAAAAAATGCCACAAATGTCAAGAGCATAGCAATCTAATCCATGCTCTTTCTTATGAATTCCAAGCTCAAGTCTTGATATGACCCTTTGTAGTTTGGGTTTTAGACATTATAGGAAAAATATCACCCCTTCTTCCATTGGACATATGTTTATAATCACTGCAATAGATTATTTCATAGAATGTGTAGAATCCATTCCCCTTCGATCAATAATAGCTGATGTGATATTTCATTTCATATTGGAACACATTATTGCTCACTTTGGACTTCCTTTTTTGTTAGTCTCTAATAATGGTACATCATTTAAGAATAATGATGTGAAGAGATTTTTAGAGACATTGAACATATAACATCACTTTTTGACACCTTACTAACCACAATGTAATGATCAAGCTAAATCGACTAATAAGACTTGAAAAAATTGTCAAGAAAACCCTTAACAAAAATCATAAGGATTGGCACACACAATTATAATATACGCCATGGTCCTTTTGTACAAGTGTAAAATATTCTACAAGAACTACATCTTATAATCTCAAGAGTGAGGCAACAATTCCCTTGGAGTTAGAGATTCCTACATTAAGAGTTGCTCTTCAAGAAATTATTGATGAAAAAACTATAAAGAGCAACAATTGTATCAACCTCAAATGCTCGATGAACAATGCATGAACACTCTTGAGCATCTTCAGGCTTATTGTAAAAGAAGACAATGAATTTACAATGACAATATCATCCCTTGCATATTCAACAAGGGTGACCTAGTCTTATTTGAAAATCAACATGTGGCATAGAAAATTGGACGCTCTTGGAAAAAGAGACAATTTCATGCTTAATTTGGAACTACTTTTGAGTACCCCTGCATTAATCATTCTTCAAAATAGCATTTATAGACCCCTAAGACAATTTTTTTTAATCTAGAAGCCCATTTCACTTTAAAATCATACAAATCTTGACAAATATTACTAAATTCATGCATATCTCAAAAACCCACCTCCAAAAACAACAAGTGGGACCCATTCGCCACCTTGGGTGAATGGGTCCCCTCTAGTGGGACCCATTCACCAAGGGTGGAAAATTAGTTCCTTTTGGGGAAAATTTCAATTTTGAGTGGGAAGTTCACTAACTTAATTCAATTTTTTAGTGGATGTCAACCTCTTAGGTCTAAATAACAAGAAATTAGGTATTGATTCCTATAAATACACATTTTTAGGTCATTTTTAATAATCTCCTAGTCATTTATTACAAAGAAAATTCAAGATTCAAGTGCTAAAAATCTTCCACAAGAAGTTTCATTAGTATTATCTAGAGAAAAGTTGAAGCTTTTTGATGGAAAGCTAGGGATTTTGCAAGTCTTCAAGCTCACTTCTTATTCAAGATCTTGCATTGCAAAAGGGTTGATCATGGATGCATATACAGAATCATGGAGAAATCTAGGTTGAGGAGATACAACTAGCCATCAAATAAAGCCTAAAGACTTGTTTACAAAGTGATTCCATCTTCCATTTTCACTCTCTTTTCGGATTTAAGGTTTGCATGTCATTAATTCACATTGAAAATATTGTAGTGTTTTTTGTATTGAAGTCTTGCATCATTCAATTTCCTTTAAAAAATCTTATTGTAGCACATTAGAATAGGGTATTACTTTACTTCAGATTTCCCTAGTCTTAGATGCACTTAGGGCTAGGGTTTTATGCAGATTTTAACATTTTTCCAAGGTTTAATTACAAATTAAGTGTTTGGCTGAGCAAAACCCCCTAGTAGAAAAAAAATTACATTCTATTTTATAGGAACTTTTGAAGATTCAAATCTAGGAATCTATTTGGAAGTGCAGTACAGGTGATAAAGTGCAGATCTATAGTTTCATTTTTTTGAAAATAGAAAGTGGACTAATTCACCACTAATTGTGAATGATTCCTACTGAACATGTTTGTCAGGATATAATGTAGATTCTATTACCCTTTTGCAAGAAACAAAGTTCTAGGAAGAAACCCTAATCTAGGACTAATTCACCGAAGGTGACGAATGAGTCCCAAATAGTCAAAAGTTCAATATTTTCAAATTTTTAGAGCTATTTTCAGATCTTCAAAGTTTCCACATGCCTAATACTTATCTATTTTTACTTCTATTCTACTACGTTTTCATTTCTAGGGCTTCTTTTAAATCCTTTCATACTTGTTTTCATATCACAACATGTTTTCAAACACTTCACATTTCTTAGGTTTTGCATAAATAATCAATCCATTTTATTAGTTTGTTGCATTTAAGTTATTGAATTGAGGAATATTTTCATTATACTTGCATTAGTTTTAGTGACCCACCTTGTTTTTGGGGGTGTACCTCTCTCCTTTAGGTAAAACACCCTAATAGAGTAGGAGAGTTATAACACCTTCACAAAAATCTATGGTTCACAACAAAATGTCAATGCTAAGCCAAATGGATAAGTGAAGTTTAGTCCTAATTGGTTAGGATCTTACATAATTGCATTGTATGAATAATAGAGTAGTGTTGTTAGAGCTATTGGATTATATACCATATGCTTTCACATTGCTTCGTTCTTGAAAAACAATTATTTGTGTGTCTCAAAAACTAAAGTGGTTATTTAATTCAATATTAAGTAATTTCTTTAGGCTTCATGCTATTCAACCTCATCTCATGTGTTATGTTATATTAGATCCTTCTATGAATTTTAAAATGTTCTACAATTAGATCATAGGTGCATTTAATTTCACATAACATACTTCATCACAATGTTACATCTAAGAGAAACTATAATAAGTTTTTGTTAGATCACATAAAGCATGTTAAATCATTGAAGCATTCATTATATAATCTTACAAAGGTTATTTAATTAATCAGATTTCCATTTAACATTGAACACAAATAATAAAACATCAGGTGCTCATATATATATATATCAAAACTTTTTGTACATGTCATCAATATATACAATACTACTAAGGCATATGACTACTAGATCCCTTGGGAGCTAGTGGTCACATATTTCTGGTAACAATGTGCTGGGATATGGTAGTTTGAAATCATGATTATGATTTGGTAAGTGTACTAAAAGTGCAAACTCTAAAGCTTGTAACTATTTGAGGGCCACCTGATGTGCTCCTACTATTTGATCTCTCTCTACCTGTACCATGGCTACCTCTACCTCTAGTCTCTTGAACTCTACTGGGGTCCAAGATACATTTGCCTTTGGAGTAGCATTAGCTTGGTGGATTTTCCTCCTCAAAATTTCAGACACCGTCGTAGTCTAATGTATGGCTTGAACGACTATGGGTCCTAATCCACAATGGGCGGGGGAACATAGTCTAAATCTATGGCCTCCTCTTCAATTTATGGGGGTACTATCTTTATAGCCACTTGTCAATAGAGATCTTGAAAGTATCTCATAGATTCTACAAGATAAAAACAATAAATAATCAGTACACATCATGATATCTATATAAAGCATAAGCATAAAACATAACAATAAATAAAATATCATTACCTATATCTCTAGTAGGCTATGTGAAATTAGCCTTGTTGTGTTTAGGGGGCATGGAGGATGTGATAGCCTCTCCATGATTGTGGGTACTAGTGCCTACTATAGCCATTGCTCATGATCTAGTCATAAAAATCGAAGAGAGATCTCACCAGTCATGCCTTGGTGGATCCTCATCTACTATCTTATCACCCTCACTCATGGACTGCTCCTCCTTGTCCTCCTTCTCATCCTCCTCATCATCATCCTCATCTCCTCTATCCTAGAAATCATAGTTAGGATCTGCATGCTCATCATACTACTCATCTATGACATCTATAAATATGTCTGCAGCCAAATAGTGTGCCTCCTTGGCCCTGTCCTCTACCTCATCTCCCTCATGTGTGAGTGGTCTGACATCACCTATCGGCTCATCCATATGAAACATTGCGAGTTGGTCATGATACTATCCACCACTCCTCATAGTCATCTACAACACTAACGTCATTTACGTCGAGTCTGGAGGCATATCATGATCCAAGTACCCAGAGTCACTATGGACAGCATCTTCTATAGTGAACCATATAGAATCACCAAAACTCTAGGCACTCTACATTGATATCCTAAATAAGGGTCATTCCCTAAGTGTTATCTAAATTTTTGCAAACTATCGCATGACCTGATCATAGTAGAAAGGACACACTACATAATCATGCCTGCTAATAAAAAATATATCAAGCTAGAAAGCCCTTATCTACCGAGTGTGATCTAGCCACTGAAGAAAAAGATGATAAGGTTTGAAAAGGATCTCATCCTCCTCTAGTCAATTAAATTACACTCTCTAGAAGTGTAAATCACCATACTACCAAAACTATGATAAAGGATAGCTAAAGGCTCGAGCATACCCCAAGGTTGTTGGATATGGAAATTCAGTAGGTCTAGTAAAAGTAATATGCTCAAGGCACCAAACTTGTACAAGCATATATAGTGTACCATACTATCCACCTCCTAATAGATAAATTGTCCAAGATCATAATATAAGTGCGCTAGGATACAATGCCCCCAAGTGTATACTATCTGATGCTTAACCATCCCTCATATCAGGTGTATTAGTCCTCCCTCCATGTGCACTCCCCATCCATCTATGATGATTACTAGTGCAATTGTAAGCACATAATCCATCTAACTAATGGGGCTCATGAATGTAGTAGCATCATTAGATTAATCTGTTCCCTCACCCTATCATCATGTATTGGTCTAAAAAGGAAATATTGCATGTCAAATTTCATCTCATGGAATGTCTACTCCACTCAAAAGAATACTTTCTCACCCTGAAGAGGAACTCAGAGTATGTGGTCCATGTCCCCTAATGTGATCGTCATCTCACTAGTTGGTAGTTGAAATGTACATGTAACATCCCAATGCTCTGCTAGTGCCATCAACATTGCATCATGGTACCTCATGGGGGGAATGGGGTATGCCTAGTATAATTCTATAGTTTGTAACAATTGTATATCCTCCACTGAAATAGTGGAGACTAAATATTTGAGAAGTCTGATTTGTTTGCTACCTAGATGCTGATGTGAATGGGTGGACACCTAACAAAAAATGTAAAAATATGTTCTATAAGTACTCTAAACTCTTCAATCTTTACATAAAAAATCATAAAAAGTGTACTAAAGTTTCTCTAGTGTGCTTTCCTAAAGACCCTAGACAATTTAGAACCCTTTTGGGACACTTTGCAAAGAAACAACACTTTACAAAAAAGTGGGACACTTTGTGAACAAAAGGGACACTTTGCAAAAAACAGGGGACACTTTGCAAACTTTTTTCCAAGGACCTAAATTAACCTAGAAATGCATAAAAATCATAAAATAAGTATGTAAGGACAAAGTGAACACAAAATAATCAACTCACCTCATGATGATGCTCATTGTGTGCCACTTGGTCTTGCAGCATGTCTAGTCGTACAAGCATGTAATATCTTCTGCTAGGAATCTTTCCTTATTCTTCAATCACTTTCAAGATACAAAAAGGTAAATGATAAAATAAGCTATAATTTACTTAACTTTTTTCTCTTATGTAAGTTAAAACAAGGGTTTTTACTATATTAGGGTTAAAAAGTGCTTTTCATTCAAATCAACATAACAGGTGCTAGAGAGCTCCATTTTTTATGTCGTTTGTTGTATTGGAATTGAGATTTCACTCCCAACATCATCAACTATCTATCATTATGTGGCATGGTACTTGGAAATTCCTTAAGATATGACTCATCCTATTCGGCGTGGCTAGATTTCTACCATATTCTAGCTTTGTAAAGCAAGCCAAATCAAGGGGGCATACATCTACCCTCAAATTTAATTTCTATAAAGAAGTTAGGAAAAAAGGATTTCTCAATGACTAACAAATTTGTGTTGTAGGATGTGGTTCCTAATTTTTTGGTTTTGTAGATAACTACACTGGGGCTTCATTATCCCATATTGTGAATGAGTATCCTTTTATGAGATAAAGTGTACTATTTATATTCCTTTAGCTTACATATGCATGTAGTCATATGGGCACTAAAGTGGGGGCTATATGTGACCACCAAAATTGTAATCCCTTCTTACAGATAATACAATCCTTGGTCTAATTTGGACCTATCTTGGGTACCCTTGCATTAATTATCCTTTAAATAATCATTAATAGGACTCTAGGACCCATTATTTTGGATCTCAAGCCCCATTTCACTCAAAAATTCCACAAAATTATTAAAATCCCTAAAAGGCCAAAAAACCCACCTCAAAAAGCTAAGGTGGGACTCATTCACTACCTTCATAAAATGAGTCCCCTTAGGTAGGATGCATTTTCCAAGGGTGGTGAATGAGTCCCATGTGGGGAATTTTTCAATTTCAAGCAGAAAATTTGACTTCTTAATTCAAAATTTTGGTGAATGTCAGCCTTTGAGATCTAAATAATGGTTAATTAGGAGTTAATGCTTATAAAAGAAACTTTCTAAGCCATTTTTATCAAACCTAAGAATTTAAAGAAAAAAAATTTCAAGAGACAAGCATCAAGAATATTCAAGCAATCTTTCACAAGAGATTTCTAATTCTAAACGCAAGTGAATTTGAAAGACTAGATTAGTATTAATGAATTTTTGTAGGTCTTCAATCTCCCTTTCATTCAAGATCTAGCATTGTCAAGGGTTGATAATGGATGCCTATGTTGAATCATGATGTATTCTAGGTTGGGGAGATGTAACTAGCCATCAATCCAAGCCTAAAGACTTGTTTCCTAAGTGATTCCATCTTCCATTATCACTCTACATTCAGCCTAAGAAAGCTACAAGGATCATTCGAGCTCATTTTGGGTGATTAGAGATCACCACAAGTGAGTCATTCATATTTAAATTTCCACTCTTGTATCATATAATTGCACATTAGAACATGATTGCATCATGTTTCAAATTTCTTAGTCTTTCACACATTAAAAGCTAGGGTTTCTCCTGCACATTTCATTATTTCTATCAAGGTTTAATTACCAAACTAGGGGTTTCACCAAGGTAAACCCCCCATTATAAAATCAACTTGAATTCTATTTTGTAGGTTTTTTCCACAAATTCAGATATGAAACTCAACTTGGAAGGAAAGGGTAGGGGTTGGAGTGTAGATCAAAGTTTTCAATTTCTAGAAAAATGGAATGGGACTAATTCTCCAAGAGTGGTGAATGAATCCCACTATAGTTATTTGTCATATCTATTTGTAGATTACAATAACCTTTTTCCTAAAATAGGTTCCTATGTAGAAACCCTGATTTGGGACTGATTCACCCAAATGGGTGAATGATTCCCAGGTTGTCAAAAATTCAAAAATTCTAGAATTTCAAAGTTGTTTCTAGTCATTTCAAGGTTTCCAAGTGCACATCATTTCAATTTTTTCTTTTTTGTTATCTTTTACTCACATTTCTAAGTCATTTTCTAGGTCATTTCATTGTATTAGGGTTTTGTCTTACCACGTGCATTGCATTATCTTTTCCAAGTCTAAATTTTTTGGTGAACCCCTCATTAGATCATATTCATTTCATAGGACAACCCTATTGCAATATTTCAATATATCCTTTGCATTAAGATCTCTAGGGTTATACTTAAGTGAAATATTTTGGAAAGTAGGTGTGAATAAATCAATCAATCATCATCACCTCTTCATTTTCCATAGGTTCCACTTATGAATGAATTCATGGAAAATTAGGGTTGTCGGATGTTTGTAGGTAGTTCCTATGTTCTATAACCCAAAGGGAATGACCACATAACAAAAAATACAGAAAGGGGTAGTGAAGGTTGTCTTGTACTGATCTTCTATATTGATATAGATCTGATTGTAATATGAGAAACCATCCATAAAAGATAACAATGCATGGCCAACAATCAATTCCACAATCATATATGTATTAGGTAATGGAAAATAATCCTTAAGAGAAGTATTATTAAGATCATGAAATTCAATGCATATATGAATACAACCATCAGGATTATTAACCAAAATAATATCTGAAATCCAAGTGGAGTAGTTGATTGGAAAGATAGAGCCTACTTTTAGCAACTTCTCTTTGTCAGGGTTAACCATCAATGCCATTCTAGGATTGATCTTTTAGATTTTTTGCTTAATTATTCTGGCATCGAGACATAGAATTATATTATGAAACACTATATACTCATAAATACTAGGCATGTCCTCATACATCTGAGAAAATATGTCAGGATGAGAATGTAGGAGATTGGAATTTTCATCTTCTTCTTCTTCTAGTGAAAGACACTTCCCAATCTTAATTACATTTTCAACAAACTTAGGATCCATAGAGACTTTAGTAGTATGCCCTTTAAGGAGAGAACTATGATCTTTATGATGCAATATCCGAACACCATCACCAATTTTAGAGAGAGGGTTCTCCTCATCAACATTGAAGAAAAATTCTACAAAGTATGCTTGTTTATGTAAGCAATACATGAATCATCTTTTGTGATGAAAGGGAGGAAAAGGGGAGCAGGCACCTAGGATTTCCTAATGTGCTTCATTTGAAGAGAAGAAATATAAGGGCTTTTCTTGGCCTTCCCCCTATCATCTATCAATTCAAGATGGACAAAACTTAGTTGTTTGATCAAAATCATATTAAAATTCCACCAAGGTTTCTACTTAGATTCTTCAATAGAACATTGCAAACCTAGAGAGTGCTTTTGTAGCTTAAACTGAATGGGGAGTTGGATTCCTTGCTTAATACACCCTAGGACCTTTTTCCCATATCCATACTCAAAAGCGAATTGATACCCAAAACCATAGTGAGTTTGTAGAACATCAGGAGGTGATGGCTCCATGTAGAGGGACTCGTTCCACCAATGAACATAAAATGCATCCATGAGAGCACAACCATCCCATTTATTTGGTTTGCATACATTAACCTCCTTTGTAAGAGTGGGGGTTCTCTCCTCAGCAGGGGAAGGATTTGTCTCTTGGATAGTATCACAATTCTCTTCCTTAACAAGATCATTATCCACCTTTATGTCAGAGGAATTCAAAAAATATAGATGACTGGGACTTTCCTTGTATTCTACAATGAAGAATTTAAAGAATTCCAAGGATCCCCAATCATCACTGAGGAAAGCATTTGATTTAAAAGATGTAGACAGGGAAGACTTGGGACTTTCTTCTTTAGGTGTTTCAATTTTAATGGCATTCTCTTCAGGAATAACCTCCACGAAGGGTATTGCTGAGGAACATGCCATAGCATCAATAGTTATGGATGAAATACTAAGAGTGGAAATAATTGAATCCCAATCAACAAATAATAACTCATAAAAGTGAACAAATTCTAGATCAAATTTGACAGTGACCACTCAATTATTTGCAAAAAAAATTAAGGATCAATGTAAAGTAAAATTTATGGCACTAATAGTGTGAACCTAGGGTCTACCTGAAAGAATATTGTAAAATAAAGGATTAGAAATCACATAAAAAAAGTATGTAAGGTAACGAGGCCTAGCTGGAAAGGAATTATTATTGTACCTAGAGCTTGGAAGTTGACATTATCAAACCTAGAAATGTAGAAAGAAAAAGTAGCTAAAGAAGATGAATCAACTCTAATCTTAAATAGTAGGTCAATACCACAAAAATTAAGAGCTAAATCAATGTCAATGAGAATATTCCTAATTCCAATGTTATTAACATTAATTATAATCATCAAAGGGTTTACTTGCTTTTGCACATCCAGAGGTGGGATTTCTTATGGGTGGAATGTAATATTTGACAAATCCACATGAATGTGAGCCAACAATGCATTAAAATCCATAGGCATAGAAGAAGCATGCAAGAGGATCTTTTGTAAGGCCCTCTAAAGCATTTCTTGATAAATCAAAGTGATCTAAAGCAAATCCCAAAGTGAGATCTTAGCCGGAGTAACACAAAGTTGTTGGATAGGACCATAAACACCCAATGCTTTGATCATAGGTTTAGGTGCTGAAGGAAGACTTGGTTAGGAAGGTGGTAAATAATTAGGAACTTGAATAGGTTGAGATGTAGGAGTAAAAGGTTGTTGATCTAGATTCTATTTGTTTCTTTTTGTATTATATGTGTTCCTAACAACATTATAAGAAGCGAAGTCAGTAGTTTTTATGAACCTTGAATTATATTAGATGAAACATTAGGATATGAAATTCCATAGATTGAATCTCCCTTATAGAAGGGCTAGTCAGGGTCACATAAATGATGGGTTTCTTAGGGATTGGAGAAGCCACAAAGACCACTACTATATTTACCAACTCCTCAGATTGTAGAGAAGAAGTTTGTTAGGAAGATTTAATGATAGGGGAGGATGCTTCTAAGAAATAATCTAGAGCATCATCCAACATATCAAAATATTCCTTAGAGAAAGCATCACTATAGAAATGAAAACATTGTAAACATAGATATGACATGTTTCACGTCGGGTTCACCAAAATGTTAGATGAGAGGGATTCAATGCATGCAGGTCTCGTCATTCTCAAGAGATCACCATGGAATGAACTACCATTATCCACCTCGACATAAATGGAATGGATAAATTGCAAAGGAAATATACTCAGCTAACTTTTAGAGAAGACTACATCTAATCCCAAGAGATTGAAACTTCTAGATCTCTACCTTTGATTGAGGAGCTTTTAGTCAAAGGAAAAAAGGACAAATTTAAGATGTTAGCATGATATGTTGTCATCATGATAGGTGAAATGAGGTTTCACTTCCTAACTTAGATTTGAGGTCTATTGAACTGAATAACGAAGAAAAGAACAAAATCTTCAAGAAAAGCATAAGAACTTGGAGAAAAATTACCCACAAGCAGATGTTTGAGTCTTCACTCCAAGCTCTATTCCAAAACCTACACATAGAAGAACAAGGGGAGAATTTTGGGGCTGTATAGTAGTCTACCTAAGTTAGACCCTTTTTTTGGTTTTCCCACCTCCATGAATAGCCAAATAGGAAAGGAGTGTAGTCAAAATGGACAAAGCATGCGATGAAAGCAAAATTCACTTCAAGAGTAGAACCCACACCATGAGATAAAAGTGTTACCCATAGGCCTAGGCCCTATTTAGAGCACACAAACACACCATTGAATGTTTTCTTGAGAGGTGTAGTTGTTGGAGGGGCCTTAGTCTAGTAGAGCTTCACTTGAAGTAGTATTTCTTGTTGATAATGAGAGAAATTTGAGAGTGAAAACTTAAGAGAGCTTGACTGAATGATTTGAACCCCCAAAATTTGAGAAAAAGAGGGGTTTTTTACATGAAAGGGTGGAAAAGAGTTGTTATACCTAAAATATGAATGCTAGGACATGTGTCAAGAGTCAAGATTTGAGATTCCTAGTTTCAGACTCAGAAAATTGATAGGATGCTAGTGCACTGCATAGACATCTACATGTCACGCAGGTGTCCAAGACATCAATCTTTTAGAATCATGTTGTTAGGCTTCTTGTTGCTTCACCACTAGTCCACATGGAGCTAGAATTTTCAAATTTGGAACCATGGGATCTTTGTCATGAATGCTCTAGGGTGTCATAAATAATAGGTAAATTGCACAAATGTGGAATTTACCTAGGTAGGTGTAATTCAGTGACATTACAACAACAAAGTGCATACAATCAAGCCAAAGATGGAACCTAATTTTTTTTTACATGTCGAGAAAGAAAAATAAAAGCATATTGAAGAATTCAAAAAGTTATTGGAAGATGCTAGGATTTCCTTTGATTTCATACCTACATTCTTGGGAGAATACAACATTATAACAAAAAATTCTAAAAGGGAAAAAAGAAAAGTGGTAATGTCAATACAAAATTCAAAAGCATCCACTTCAACCACTTTATTATAAAAGACACAATACATGAAAAACTTTGATGAAGTTGATCATACACAACCACCAAATTTGAAAGTGTAGTGTCAAAAAATTTCGTTGGGGACATTTCCAAACTTGTTTGGGCTCTCCTTGTGAAATTGAGCTTAATGTTTCCTTGATTTCATGTTGTAATGTGGTTGACACATTCACATTAGGTCTTAGGCCCTTGTGAAATAATATATTTAAATGATACCTTTCTAAACTATTGTGAAGTGTTGTAACACACTTTCACACTTTTCTATAGTTTTATTAATTGAATGAACATAATAAAAATATTCTAAACCTTAATCTTGCCTTATTTTTAAGTGTTTTATAGTTTTGTAACACACTTTCACATTTTTCTAGGATTTTCAATAATAATTGGGATTTCTTTTGCTTTAATTGGCCCTATTTTGCATCAACAAGCCTCATTTATTACATCTTTTCAAGGATAATCCTGACACCAATCATTAGCCATTCATTATTCAAGTGTTTTAGGTTTTAATAGCCTAGATTCGGTGATTTGGGACTCATTCATGTAAGAATTGGCTATGAAAGTAGCCACCCAAGATCAAGAGGCCTAATAGAAAGCACAAGCATAAGAGAGATAGAAACAAGATGACAAGAATAAACTGTATTATGCCAATAAATGCAAAAATGATGGAATGAGTAGTACATAGGAGACCCCTTGGTTATATAGCCAAGGTGAGAACATATAAGGGCATAAGATTATGAAAAGTGTCATAATATTATGACATGAGACAACTATGAAAAGCTATCAATCCACCTAAAGTGGAAAGGTGGTAATGTGATAATCACCCCAAAAGGTGGAGAGATAATCACATGATGTGTCCACAAAAGGTGGAAGTGAGAAATTAATGACATGTCAATTCCACCAAAAGTGGAAAATCTCCAACAACCTCCTATGTCGTCCCTAAGTAAACTTAACTAAGGTGTAATAATGACCTAGGGAAAGGCACAACACATTTAATTACACCAACACCCCCCCTTAAGTGCAACTTAGGGAGAATGCACACAAAAGAAAACAATGCAATATGGGTCCCAACTATGAGGCCATGTTAGGTACCCATGTACAAATTCAAGGAAATCTCTCATAAAGTGGAGAAAAGGAGAAAACCAGTGGGGCAAAACTCCTCCCCAAAAGAGAGATGAAACAAAACAAAAACATGCTCTAGGAAGGATAAAACCTCGAGTGAGGAAAAAGTCCCCCCCATAAGAGAGAATGAAGATAGTCCATGCAAGCCCCCCTCAATGGAGAGTCACTGCTCAAATGTCACAATGTCAAGAGTCCCCAATCTTTACTGAAGAAGGAGATAATATAGAACAATGTGAAGGTTGATGCAGAGCGGACTAAGGATGATGATGAGTCCTCCAAATTTTGTCCCAAAATAAATGCCAAAATATGCAAAGCACTAATAGAAATAATTAGGTACAACTGTAGAAGATGCCACATAACCGGTGAATGAGTTGAATTTGTCAACTCGAGTAACTCTAGAATCTGTCAATCAACAATTGTAGATGAATCCACACTGTAGCAGGAATTAGGTTGGAACCAAGAAGACAACTACATTAGCATCAATTGAATGCCCATCAATAGAATATTGGTACAATCTATGTCTCACTGGAGCCATGCACAAGCATAAGAAAGATAGAAACAAGATGACAAGAATAAATTGTATTATGCCAATAAATGCAAAAATGATGGAATGAGCAGTACATAGGAGACCCCTTGGTTATATATCAAAGGTGATAACATAGAATCGTATAAGATTATGACAAGTGTAAATGGTGACTCCCCAACACCCCCAAGATCAGTTGCGACCAAAACCAGTTCCACAAGAGAGAGAATGGCAAGAAAGCTTGCTTCACAATGCAAGATTGATTAATGGTTGAATATTGATTGAATTGCTATATGCAAATGTACATGAGATTCCTTTCTTATATAGGAAAGGTTGAAATGTAGTAATGAACATGATGTTGACAAATGTCATAAACCTATGACATGAGACAACTATGAAAAGCTATCAATCCACCTAAAGTGGAAAGGTGATTATGTGATAATCACCACAAAAAGTGGAGAGATAATCACATGATGTGTCCAAAAAAGGTGGAAGTGATAAAGTAATGAGATTTCAAGCCCACCAAAAGTGGAAAATCTCCAAAAACCTCCTATGTGGTCCCTAAGTAAACTTAAATAAGTTGTAATAATGACCTAGGACAAGGTACAACACATTTAATTACACCAAAAATTCACTACCTTGGGCGAATGAGTCTCACTAGATCTTTTGGTCCCAAACTTGGTGTCACACATTTTTAGGCATTTTAAAAATTAGTCCCAAAAATTAAGCCTAGTGGGACTCATTCACCACCTTGGGTGAATGAGTCCTATATTGTCCAAAATCAAAATTAATTCAAATTTTTGGGGGGATTTTATTCTCCTTGATTTGATGTTAGCTTGTCATGTTGTAATTTTAGGAATTCTTGCATAATTGAGTACAAACACAAGGCTATTTCACTCATTTTAATCTCAAGCATTCAAGTGTTCATTCTTATAGAAAGTTAGAGTTCACAAGAATTCACAAGAGCATTTATGAGAATTCAAGGGAAGATTATCAAGCTTTTTAGAGTAGTATTCAAGTTTAAATAATCATGTCAAGGATTTCATTCATCATGTTTGTAATTGTGCTCAAAATTGTGGTGTAGGATTTTTTGATTCAAGAAAGTTTTTCATTTGAGACCAACATCATTTTGGAGACAAATATTTTTGCAACCTAAGTTTCTCTTGCACCTCTAGGGTTTTCCACATAAAAGGAGAGAGGTAGGCCAAAATGGTAAATGTCTGCACTCAAGAATAATGCAAATATGGATGAAATATGGCTAGGAGAGATGATCTAAATGCAATAAATTGATAAAAGGAATTGATCAATAATACAAAACTTAAGAAATATAAAGTGCTGGAAAACATAGTGATGTATGCGAACATGTGATAAATGGCTTAGAAAGGAAAACAAAACTAGACAAAAAGTTATCAAACAGAATGTGTGTACTTGAGATTTTGGTAGAGACTGGAAATGACTTCTAAAATGCTACTGATACTAAAAATTTGGCCTACTGTGACTCATTTTCCATTCTGGATGAATTAGTCCCAAATCTGGGAAAGCATTCCTAAGCTCATTTCAAATAACTAGGTATCCAAAATTGTTGAAATCCTTTTTCAAGCCTTGCTATGGGACTCATTCGTCACAAATGGAAAATTAGTCCACTTCTGAATTTCTTAAAATGCAAAGGTGGAGATAGAAGCCCTCAGTTTTCTCTTCAATTCCTCACTTTTATTAAATATTCTGACTTGTTCAACAAGGGGATGCCTTCAACAACTTTACAACTTGATCTTTAATGATTTCCAAGTCTTCAAGATTCCTAAATTTTCAAACACGCAAGGAGAGAAGGAGAATTGTTGAGTATTAGGGCATGGGAATTTTCCTTGGTCAATCCTGTTCTTAGGTAATTTTACCAAAATGAAGAAATGATGTAATGAAGCATGAAACAATGGAGCTAATACCTTGCCATGATGAATGATCTTGATTTTCTCCAACAATAGATGAAGAATTTTTCGTTGAATGTTTGGAGAATGATCTTGAATGAATTGGAGTGATAAAACCCTTACTTTCTTGGCTTGAAGTGGAAGACAAATGATCAATGAGTTGTGAATGAGTTAAGAGCTATAAATTAGGGTTTAGGGACTTGTATTTATAGGAAATTTACATAATTTACTCATTAATTGGATCCCTAAGAATGACATGGAGGAAAATAAAACTTAAAATAAAATTTTTCCACTCAAACCCCTAAAATGGCTCAAATGTGGCTCATTCACCATCAAGGGTGAATGGGTCCCACCTGGATGGGGCCAATTCACCCCAAATAGAGAATGGGTCCCTCAAGGGCCATTCTACTAGGTGGAATGCTAGGAAGTAAGGAAAGTAGGTTTAGATGGTGACTTTGTCAATAATTTCATCAAATTATGCCTTGGGATGCAAAATATGGGGCCATAGGAGCCTATTAATGATGGTGTAAAGGTCAATTAGGACTTGGGACAAAAAAAATCAATGTTAACATGTTATTAAATACAATTTACATGATTAAAATGAGGTCTAGATAGCATATAAAGGCACACCATCCAATGTGAATGCGTAGGACACATTACAACATTATATTAAAATTAGGTTTAATTTAGATTAATGTGGTAATGCAATCAAATATATTTTACATTGTTGAATTAAGGAAAAATGGGTTCATCAATCTAGAAAAGTTTGAAAGTATTTTACAACACTTTACAAACCTTTACAAGACATCAATAAATGCATTTTATTTTGTTTGCAATGGTGCAAGACTTAGTGTGGATGTGAAAAAAAACTCACAACACTAAGTCAAGGACTAAGCATTAAGTTCAATTTGGCACCAATTAATCCCAAATCAAGCAAGCAAGAAGGGATAATTTTTCCATGTCTACAGTTAGCCCCCACTTTAGTGAGACAATGAAATTGCTTCAAACTCACACTAAAGTAGACATTCAGGAAGGGTCCAATCATACCAATGCAGATGAAAAATAATGACAAAGATCAAGGCATTAGTCAAGCCCCCAAGATCCAAGATACTAAGTCAAACTGACATAAGTGATAAAGGAAATGCATAAGGTGTATAATATGTAGCAAAACAAGAAGCATAATCATTCAATGGCAATAACTAGAAGGAAGAGAAAAGTGAAAATAAAAAGGTGGATCAAGCTTTGATCATTTATCCAACATTTTTGGATTAGATTTAGGCTTAAATTTATCCAAAAATGCATACTCACTCAGTGGAAATGGAACTCTTGGCTATCCGCCAGGTGAGAAGTCCCAAGTATACTCACTTTTGGGCCACAAAACTTCTAGTTGTCTAGGTGGTGAGAAATTCATAAGGTGGCTATGGGGAAAATTCATCCCTTGGAATGGGCTTTCCCACTCAACCATATAAAATTTATACCTCGTGATAACTTTAATAACATGCCATAAAAGAAAATGGTCTTCGAGCTCTATGAGGTAAGAAAAAATTTGTATGCTTGACACTCATAGACATTGTAAATGCAAGGTAGTGCAAGGAATGTTCCAAGGGATTTTTCTTAGTTCATGGAAGGTCTCATCTTAGGGAACATTGTGCCTAATATTTTAAAGAGGGGATAAGTGAAAATGGTCTCATCTTGTTTCCAGAGAGGAAAAGTGCAATGTCTTATCCTAGGTAACATTGTACCTAATGTTTCCTAGAGAGGAAATCACAAGAAGGAAAAAAATTGCACAATGAAATATTAGTTTTAGTGTATACTGCCACGTTAAAATGGTTGTTAACACCATTAATATAAGAAATTTCTTTAAAGTAGAAGAAGGAGACATGAGAGCTTACTCAAAAATCCCTATGCCAAGTCATATGTTCCCAATAAGCTATGTCATGAAAAAGGTAGTATGTCAAATGCGAGCCAACCTAAGGCATGTCATCCACATCCCAAGCTTTCTATTATATGTGCATGAAAGGTTAATGACGAGCCAAAAGAGACAATGACATGTGACATATGAAGATGAGGCTACTGAACACATTTCCCTCATTGAGTGCAGGACAAGGGTGAGCTGAAATGATTAATGAAATGCATGCTAGAGTAAAAATCAATATGAATTAGAGGAATGAGGTTCTCCCACATAAGGAATAACACTAAACTCCTTAAGATGTTAATTCTACTACTCAACGCCTTACATTCATTACTAGAATGACTATGAACTCTAAGATAGGCTAAAAAGGAAGTTTTGTAATATAATTTCTTGTGAGTTCGTTGAGGAAGGGTGATTAAGCGATCTTGAAGTAGTCTTGAAAAAATATGCTCTTGATCAATGGGAGAAGGGGTTCCTATAATTTGGAACAAATATCCCTCTTTCTTAGTACAATATGTCATGCTTATGCAAGACTCTTGAGATTGCGAGATTTTGGGCTCTCCTTTATAGGAGGGTGTAAAATCTAATGAATTCAAATCATGAGCATTTTGCGAGATGACATTGAAATTAAGCAAAGAAGTGTTGATGTTAAGTGAAGAATTCATGATTTCTATCAAATGAAAATAACCAAGACGATAAGTGGTTTGTTGTGTGTGAAGATCAATGGGGACACAAATAACTTGTTCATTAGCACTACATCCTTTTCTACTGTATCCAAGCTGTGTCATAAGTTCATAACCTGTTCCATAAATCTTGTGCATTTCTTTTGGGTTGGGTTGTTGGTCATTGTTGTGTTCATCAAAGGTTGTTGTGTAAGTGGTTGTGTTTTGGTAAAAAATGGTTCAAGTATTTTCTTTCGAAGGGTCATCTTCATTTTTGTTTCCCTTATTTGAATATTTGTTTATGATCTTGTACTCACCCATGAATGTTGGTGTGAAATCTAATGAACCCCAATCATCATCTAATACCTTTGTAATTTTTTCAATATGTTGTTGTCTATATTTTTGTTGGATAGGTCCACTTGCGTAGTTGGTGTTAATGTGTTTAAATGATTTGCTTTGTTTTTCTCAATGTGAAAAAAACTATTTGGATCAGGGTTGGCTTCAAGTGTGTACACTTTGTTGTTGTAAATGTATTTCATTTTATGATGAAGAGTGGAAGGTATTGCATTCATTTCATGAATCCATGGTCTTCCTAGAAGGAGATTATATGAATGTTCATGAGGCATAACATGAATTTGTGTATCTGATGTGGCAACTCCAACTGTAATAGGAAAAGTAATCACACCAAGCGGTTGTTTTGTTATATTGTCAAAGCCCTTAATATATAGAGAATTAGGTTGAATTTTTTATCAATCCACTTGAATCCTATCCAAGAGGTGTACAATACACACATTAAGAGTATGGCTATTGTCAACAAGGGTTTTCTTTATCCCTACCATATTTTATTGCGATATTATTTGGAAAGATTCATTAATTTTTGCACATCCAAAGGGGGGAGTTCACTTTGGTGGAAAACAATGTCAGCATTGAATCCTTGAATTATGGTTTTTATGTCATTCAATTGCTCATTACAAGGGATGTGAACGTGTTGTAAGGCCATTTGAAGCATAGCGTTATAGGTAGTTGATGTCTTATGAATGTCCCAAAAAAATATCTTTGTAGGAGTGCTCTTAAGTTGTTCAACAAGATCATACTCCTGTAATCAAGGGATGCTAGGATGAATAGAATTAGGAAAAGGGAAAGAGGTTGGTGTGGGTTGTTGTGGTTGTAGATTGTTTCTAGTTTTATATGTATGATAAATGGTATTATGACTTGATTGTTGTGACACATTATTGTGAGGTGGGTATACGGTAAATTTAGGTTGGTGTTGAGGTGGAGGTGTGTATGATGGTGGGTAAAGGATGAATTCAAGTTGGTTTTGAGTTTTTTTTTATGTGAAGGGGGATAAAGGATGGGTTGAGGTAGAATAATATTAACATCCCTTAGCGAATGAGAGTCTAACATGGGTGTGTCATCTTCTTCCAAGAGTGTAATATTATTATTGTCAATGTTATCCTTGTCTTGTATCATGATATCCTTCCTAGGAGGAGAGTTCTTAAGAGAATAACAAACCAAATTTTCTTGACATTTGAGTGTTTCTTCTTATAAAAATAATTCATCACAAGTAGGGGATTGTTCAATGGTTGAATTTTTTTACTCAATAATTTTTTCCGTTGGTGAAAGGGGACGACTAAAATTCTCATGACTCTCATTGGTTGTGTTTTCTAACAACAAAGTATCTTCTTCAGAACTAGGAGAGAGACTAGGAGAAGGAAAAATGTTATTGTCATGATTACCTATGGTTGTGTTAGGTTGGATGTGAATGTCTTGTCGACTAAGAGAGGTAAAAGGAGAGAAACAACCAGGATTCTCAAAACTCTCATGAATTGATTCTTCTACCAAAATATCTTCACTGTCAGTAGGAGAGATATTAGGAGAGGAACAAATATGATTGTTAGGAATGTCCAAGGTTGTAGTATCTTTTAAAAAAACACTCTCACAAGGAGGGGAGAGGAAATGTTTCTTAGTACATGTCTAAATATGTAAGACATTAACATTGTTTGAACAAAACTGAAATGTACATGTAACCATTTCATGAAATATTTTACCAAGGTAAACAATATATAGCCAAAGATTCAAAACACTTTTATCCAATGTATGCAAAGCTTTAAGAATGCAAAAAATGTATATCGAAGAATGAAAGGAAATTTTACCAAACTTATGCAAAATTTTATGAATAGAAACTTAGTAAGTTTGACAGAATTAAAATTACTCATGCATATCATGAGGCGAATGCAGATGTAGATGTTTTTGCTAACGAGGGAGTTAAGAGTGATAAAATTCTCACGTGGCACAAAAGGATTGATCTCCATTATGATGTTCAAGCTTTAATGGTGCTTGATGCAGTGAATGGAAAAGTGGTGGCTTCTTGTAATAATGATGAAGGTACGAGTCATGACTTACAAAATAAGTAAACTACATGGGGTCGAGAGTATCCATCAGAGTTATTATTTACCTTGGCATGCTTTGTGGGTCTTCCGAAGCAAAGAAACTATCTGGAATAGGTTCTCCGCTTGCAACAGTATCTACATTGAGATTTCTAAAATGGGTGGAGAACGGAAGAGAGTCGAACCCACCAATTTCGAGTCACACACCAAGAACACTAAAGCATGGAGCAAAATAAGAAGCGGTGGCTTACTTCCGTTCATTGAGAAACTCCATGGCCCTCAAGATGAGATTACTAATTTCTTTGAGAAAAGCTGGAACAATGGAGAGGTTTTCCTCTTCAGGAGGAAAGTTCAGATCGATGAAGCTCTGATTGCAGAGGTTACTGGTATCCCAATTGAAGAGCATAAAATTTTTAGAGATAGGAAATTCTCTGATGAAGCTATGATAAGGTTCCCTAAGACCAATATGGAGAAGTAAAAACTTGTTAAAATGACGAACACTTACTATGAGGTAGACACCATAAAAGCTTTATGGAGAAAAGTGCTAAGGGTTATTATGGAGTACATCACTCTTGACGACCGCTTCACTAGGGTTTATGGATACCACTTCATGCTGCTCAATCACTTCTGACATAAGGCACGTGTTTCCATCCCTTTCCTTTTGCTCTATTCCCTGAGAAATAGCTTTAGAGACCACAGAAGGATCCCTAAAGGATAGCCAATTCTTCACATGGGTCTTTTAAGGCTCATTTATGAGCACTTTCCAAATATGCCTGCCCTCTCAAACCCTCTAGCCCCTTTGTATCCTGTAGAGGATGATATTGAGCCTAGTATTTCTAGGACTAAAGTTACTTTTGGCTGTGTTAAGCTCTCCTCACTTCCCCTGCCCCCCCTCTTGCCTCTGGCCGCTTCCCCTAGCCTTCTGGTGCCTGCTCTATTCCTACTCCCGACTGCACTAACCCTAATGTTATGTTGGTGGGCTCTTGTTCTTTGGCTAAAAAGTTAGTTTCCTATTCTGAAGACTCTCCTATTGTTTCTACTAAAGCAGTCGAGGTCAGTCTTGAGGGTCCCCACTCCCCTCAGAATGTTCAAAAGGAGATTTGCAGCCCTCCTAGAGGTGTGGAGTCAGTGAAGTACAGTGTCAATTCTGATAGTGACCCCCCTTTTGACTTTGTTGGAACTACCAAAAGATGCTCTGAGGAGCAATTTAATTATGCCAAATGGTTATTTTATGAAATTAGTGAGTTGAAGACCAAAAATCTGTCTCTTCATAGCAAGTTGGGGGAAATTCAAGCTAAAGTTGCTAGGCTAAGTTAGCTCGAAGTGGAGAAGAATACCTTTGGGAAGGAAAGTATGCAAAAGGATAGTACTGTTGAAAATGTTCTTGATAAAATTAAAGGAACCATGAAAAAAATTGTTGATCAGAATTGTAGAATAGCCAAACATAACTCTTTAATCATCAAAGCCATGACCGAAATTTTGGAGAAAACCCAGAATAGAGCATTGATTGTTGACTTAGATAAGGAGAAAGACTAGGATGAGGATGCGGGGATCTCTAGGTGCACTAGATCAAGTATGAAAAGAAAGGACCTATCTACCTCAACTATGACTCAGATTCTCATGGAGGGGGGCTAGGACATGGTGGACCTGGAAGCGGTTGCTGAAGAGCTCTTGAAGACTATGGATTAGCTATGTGTGGGCCCTGGTTTCTCTATTTGTTGGCTTTCTGATGGTTTTTTTGCGGATTTTTGTGGTTTCTAGTTTTAGCTAATTTTTATCTCTTTGGTAGCCTTCTTTTGTTGTATGGGCCTCTCTTTTTCGTCTCTGTTTGTATTGTTACTTTGTAGTTTCAGGTCCTTGTAAAACCCATTTATCCCTTTTATCAAAAACATTGTGTAGGAAAAAGTTAAAATTACTTTTATCCATGTTATGCAAAATTTTATAAATGTGAGTATTTTCACATCTAGCGATACTTGTAATGGAAGTGATTTGAAGAATGAGTAATCTAAAAGGATGGTTTTAAGCTAAATTCATTAAAAAAATGTTCACAGAACTTTCCAAACCTAAATTATATGATACTAGGAGGCCTAGGAAGCAAACAAACGAGTTTTCTGATGTTTTAATAGATAATTAAAAATTTGGACTAGGACTGATTCGCCCATAATGGTAAATGATTCCTAGTAAGTTTTTTTTTGCAAAATTTTTAGAGATTTTCAATTGATTTTGATTTTTTTAATATTATATGACTTGAAGACTAAGTGAAAATGTAAAATTTCAAAAAAAAAAAAAGGAAATTATATGCAAAATTGCAAGCAAAATGAGCTTTTCACTAATGTGAGTTTTTGATAGCCTAGAATGAAAAACAATGCCAAAACCTAATGGAAAGTTAATACAAGCTAAATATAGGATGATTATGGAATCGAAATCAGAAAATAAAGTATTCCAAAAGTAGGTTCATCAAAATGGAGACAATGATTTTGGGAACTTGAGTTTCTCTTGCACAAGTCTAGGGTTTTTCACCTAAAAGGAGTGAGGTAGACCAAAGTGGGCAATGTATATAGTCAAGATTAATGCAAATATGGATGACATATGGCTAGATGAGATGATATAAATGCAATAAATTGATAAAAGGAATTGATTATTAATTCAAAACCTAAGAAATACAAAGTGTTGGAAAACACAGTGATGTATGCAAAGATGTGATAAATGACTTAGAAAAGCAAACAAATCTAGAAAAAAAGTTATGAAACTAAATGTGTGCACCCAAGATTTTTCTAGAGACTAGAAATTACTTATGAAATGCTACTGAAGCTTAAATTTTTTCCTACTGGAACTCATTTTCTATTCTAGATGAATTATTCCTAGATCTGGGAAACTGTTTTGGAGCCCATTTTAGACAAATGGATATCCAAAACTACAAAAACCCTTTCTTAGGAATGGAAGTGGGACTCATTCACAACTAATGGTGATTTATTCCTCTTTAAATTTTTTGAAAATTCAAAAGTGGAGATAGAAGCCATTGCTCTACTCTTTGATTCCTGACAAGTGTTTGCCTCTAAAAGTCTGATTTTCAGCACTCAAAGTAACTTTTATTGAATATTTTGACTTGTTCAACAAGGGGATTCCTTCAAAAAATTTAAAACTTGATCTTTAATGATTTCCAATTCTTCAAGATGCTTAAATTTGCAAACATAGAAGGATATAAGGAGAAGTGTTGAATGTCAGGGTATGGGGGTTTGCCTTGGTCAAATGCCTTTTTAGGTAATTAAGAAAAATTGAAGAAATGATGCAATGAAGCATGAAACAATGGAGTTAATACCTTGCCATAATGAATGATATTGAATTTCTACAACAATAGATGATGAATTTGCACTTGAATTTTTGAAGAATGATCTTGAATGACTTTGAATGATAAAAGCCTAGTTTACTTGGCTTGAAGTGGAAGACAAATGATGAATGAGTTAAGAGATGTAAATTATGGTTTAGAGACTTGTATTTAAGTTAATTTACCTAAGTAACTCATTAATTGGATCCCTAAGGCTAGCATGGAGGAAAATAAAATTTAAAATCCAAAATATCTCGCTCAAACCCCAAAAAATGGCTCAAATGGAACTCATTATCCATCAAGGTTGAATGGGTCCTACCTGGATGGGACAGATTCGCCCATAATGGTGAATGGATCCAACAAGGTCCATTCTATTAGCTTGAATGCCATGAAGTAAGCAAATCATGTTTATATGGCAAGTTTTTCAGTTATTTCATCAAATTATGCCTCAAGATGCACAATACGGGGCCATATGAGCCTATTAATGATGATGTAAATGTGAATTAGGGCTTCAGACACAAATTTCAATGTGAAATTGTGATTAAATACACTTTACATCATTAAAATGAGGACCACATAGCCTAGAAAGGAACAACATCCAATGTGAATGTGTAGGACACATTACAACATTAGATTAAAAGTAAGTTTAATTTAGATTAATGTGATAATGCAATTAAATATATTTTACATTATTGAATTAATGTAAAATTGGTTCAATAGTCTAGAAAAGTCTGAATGTCTTTTACAACACATTACAACAACTTTACAAGACATCAATAAATGCATTTTATTCTATTTTCAAGGGTCCAAGACTTAGCATGGATATGAAAAACACCTCACAAATCTAAATCAAGGCCTCACTAAGTCCAATTTGTCATTAATTAATCCCAAATTTGTAGCTATCTCAAGCATATTTGTAGCACTTTATTGTAAGGGTTTGGTGAGTTGCAACATTGTCATTTGTTCATTCATCATTCTCCATTCCTATTTTATTTCATTTCAAGGATTGATTTCCAAAATGAGGTTTGACCAAGGCAAACCTCTATCCACCAACCCAACAACATTTTTCCCTCTCCTTTCTATGTGTTTTATAGCTATAGGTTGCAATTTTTCTAAGGATTAAGATTGGAGAAAAGTTTTCAAAGTTGTCATCAAGCCTTGGAGAACCTTGGAGAAGACCTAGAGGTTGCAAATCAGGGTTCTGGATCCAAAAATCACTCAAGAAGAATAGAGCAGAAAGAGAAGAGAAGGTTCATCCTTTTAAGCTTCAAAACATCCCAACTAGACTTATTCACCACTTCTAGTGAATGAGTCCCAATTCCAATCAAAAATCATATTTTTACAAATTCGCATACCCTTTTGGAAGATTCCTATTCTTGCATAGTTTTTGAGATTTTGGATTGATTCGCCCAACTTGTCAAATAAGTCCTAGTCAACTATAAAGTCAAATTTTCTAGTGTTCTAGATCTTCATCCAGCCATTTCCAAATTTCTAGTTGCACATCTTCCTTTCTACAACTTTCTATTTCATTTCATTCTCTTTTTTGGGTCATTTAGTCTTTGCATTCAATTAGGGTTTTGCATTGCATCTTGCATTTTACTTGTCTTTCCAAGTATAAACATTATGGTGAACCCCTTACTAGATCATAGTTAGCCCCTAGGTCAGTCCTTTTGCAAGATCTCTTTCTCTTTTTCATTGAGATCTCGAGGGTTTGTTCTTGAGTGAAAGTTAGTGAAAATTGTCCTTTCTATGTCCTAAACCTTAAGGAGGAAAGAAAATAATTTTCCACCTTTCATTTTAATGAACTTGCATTTAAAGCATCATAATTCTAATTTGGAGTGTATTATAATCCTATATTTTTCTTGCATTAACATTGCATTAGGATTTGCATTAGTTCATTTTCATTCTAGGATTTCAATTTTTAAATTAGTGAAAACTCATATAGCTTTGATTTGTGCATCTCATTTTACTAAACATAATTCATAATCTACATTTGCATCTTAGATATAGATCATCAAACATAAAAAAACATAAAATTCAATTGAATTTTTTTTAAAATCTTGAAAAAATCCTCACTCGGACTCATTTGCCATTTTGGGAAATCAGTCCCACTCCATATTCTTAATTGATTTTTTTGGCATAGTTAGTAAACAAATTTTTCCTTTGAAAATGAATGAAAGAAAATGACTCAGAGTCCTCAGCAAGAACAAATAGTACTAACAGTTGAGTCACTTGCAATGGTATTTGCAAATGCACTCTGATTATTTTACAAGGCACAACTACCTTCTAATGGTTTGTAATGAATTAGGAAATGGGGTATGCTTTTGACCAGAAAGCAGAAAAGGAAAACTACCATCTACCCATAGCCATGAAATAGATGTGAATGATTAAACTTGAAATGAAAATGGATGTAGATAAATGACACAAAGTTATTCTATACTACACCTATTGGAATATGGATTTGATGAGGTTGACTTTGGCTACTTGTGTTGTCATTGATGGCAACTTGAGTCTACAGTTTGATCCACTGTATCAGTTGCGCTTATACCAAAAGAGAATCTAAGTCTTTGTATTCTACCGATAGAGAAAGTAAAGAATAGGACATATATGGTTTGTATGATAATCCAGCTACTTCACTGGATCACTATTTTGAAGTGTGAATCTCCAAGGAAGTTTTCTTAGCTCGTACACTATTCTATTGAAGAATTTTTGTGGTGTTGTATTAATCATAGCTCGAGTTAAGAGCTTTGGTGCCATTTTTTTATGATCTATTTTTCATTGTGGCCAACATGCTTGATGTGGTGGATCGGGGATATATGTGGAATAATTAATTTCTATCTCTTATGTTTAGAACCTTCATGCGGGTACCTTCTATAAGTCTAGCTAACTTGTGAAGGTACACTTCATTTTTAATTAAAGATTTAAGCTAGACATGGCCGATATAAGCAAAGAACATTATATTTTGTTGATAGGATAACTATATTGAATTTTCGGGTTAGTGGATATCTAAAGAATATCAAAAATTCAATTTGTGTATGTGTGGTATGAGTGATGTGAAGAGAATATATATGTGTATGAAAAAGAGTAGATCAGTTGATTGATCAAATATAGTTGTCCAACTAAAGGGTATTTAAGCTAGAGAATAGACCAAATCATAACAGATTCGAGAAGGTCCAAAGTCAAATTGTACACTTCAATGAAATTGAATCTAGGCATTTGTAGAAGCTATATTATCAGTTCAAATTTTGTTGTAATCTATATTATAATTGTAAGGTAGTGAGCCTCTTTCTTTGAGCATTGAGCTCTAGGAAGTGCACCTGAATGCAAGTGCGTTCCTCTCTTTTATTTTACTTTTAATAGAGTAAACTTTATGGATTAATCTCCATTGTGGTTTTTCCCCTATCAGGGTTTCCATGTAAAAAATATCTGGTGTTATGGTGATTATTGATGTGCCTGCATGTTTTCATCTATTATGTGACGCTAATGTTATATAAAGCTCTATTATTGTTGTTGATGGTTTTTAGATCTGATTTGTATATCAAACTATTCAACACTGATTCACCCCCCCTTCTCAGTGTTCGTTGCATCCAACAATTGGTGTCCAAGCAATTTAATCATTTGGAGCTTAGCAGCTTGAGGTGAATCTTGAATTACAATGGATGCTAGTGGTCTTCAACAACAACTAATGGTGGCACTTGATGATCTTGATCAATCTAAGGAAAAGGTCATGGAACTTAGGGAAAATCTTGTAGATTCCAAAAAATTCATTCAATCACTAAAGGACAAGATAAATTAATCAAGGGAAAAGAGAAAGGAACTTTGTGATCAGTTTAAATAGAAAAAAATGAAAGGATTGTATGATGTCCATATGAATCAAATTCTAAAATAAATTATAGGAGAATGTGAAAAGCTAGCCAAGGAGATCCAACTCTAAGACTTGAAATGGAATTTGTGGCAATGAAGTTTACTAAAGAGACTAAGAAAAGAAAGAAGAATGTGGAGAATCTAGCCCAGTCCTTAAGAGAAAAGTATGAAGAATGTAACATAACTGATAGTAGATTTATCCAGTCTGAGATTGAATTGCAACAATCTAGAAACAACAAATGAGAGCTTGAGAGATAGATAATCATTCTTGGAAATGAGCTTGCTACTACAAATGAATGCAAAGAAAAGTTTAGGATAATTTCTACCAAGCTTGAAGAAATAACCAAAAGTCATAAGGATATAAATGATAAGCAAGGTCTTGGATATGAGAAGGGAGAATGTTCCAGATCTGAACAAAAGAATTCTAAAAAGAATAACAAAGGAAGAAGACATTTGGTAAGGTAACCTAATGCTCAAATATTTAATGGATATTGCTTTGTTTGTAATAAATTTGGACATATGACTTCTCAGTGTAGAAGAAAGGTAAACCCTTGTAATCCATCATTCTTTGGTCAATGTTTCAAATGCAATAATTTTTGCCATAAGGTTTTAGAATGCAAGAGTATGACTTTTAGTACTAATAACATTAAATGCTATACTTGTGGAATATTTGGACATGTTGCTAATCAATGCAGATCATGAGGAAATAAGTGGAATGGATGGTACAAGAAGAAAGGTTCGCTATATTTCAATTGTAACAATCTTGGTAACATTGTGAAGTTCTGTCGGAACAAAAACAAGAATAAAAGAGGTCTGATGTATCAAGGAAGAAATTCACATAAAGACAATAAAGGTAAAGAAAAATATAATATGGAAGAAATAGAAGATTAGATGAAGAAGACATGGGTGAAGAAAAGTGAAATAGATGAAGGAAATAAAGCTATACCAGAGTCCCTATCTAGTAGCTCCTCTGGCAATTGTTATCATGTCAATGACCTAGGGGAGTTTATCATGAAAATTTATTGACCCCCCTTGTGTATTGTTGGCATCGAATCTCTAGATGTCATCAGTAGCTAGAAGTATTTTCAATGATACAATGAATTGGTTGAAATGGTATAGGTCCGAAGTTGAATTCTTAGCCTGCTATCTAAGTTTGCAGTGGAACCAGAGCTTCTAGGGAAACACATTTATTGCAAAAAAAAGTAAAATTTTAAAAAGGAACTTTGAACCCTATTTCAACACCAAGCATTGAAGGAGAATAGTTTTAAAGTACTTTTCTGCAAAATTTCAAGGGTGAAAAGTCATTCTAGTGATGAATATCTAGGTATGCCTCTTAATCATTGATTTCACATTAATTTTGTAATCTATACAACTCTGTTCAGAATGAAACATGAAGCAAATAAAAGGTATGATAACCTTAGATGAGTGCAGTAGCTAGAATATTAGGGATGAAATAAATTTGTTGTCACTCATCAATGTTAGAAGGCTTGAAGGATCAAAGCACAAGAATTTGGATATATGGAATGACTATCCTCATTTCATCAATGCAGAAGTGATTTAGTTTTTCCTAAACAAATTAGATGATGATATTCTCAATTTATATAAACCATATCAAATTACCAAAGATGTGACCATAAATTTAACTGGCTTATGCAATGTTGGTGATGTGTTGAAGAAGAAGGGTATGTGCATGATGGGCCAAAAAGTGACAATATGATGTGTATGTGGATAACGACTATTTTTTTATCCAAAATTGATGAAACAAAATGTTTTTTTAAAGGAGATTCTCAGATTTCCATCAACATAAATTATTCTTTACTTTCAATTTAATAAGTAATTATTATTCATTTTCTATTCAAATGATGACTAAAGTCCAGATTGATAGGTTGATTGAAAAAAATTCTATAGCTTTCAAACGATATCACATTTTTTGAATCCAAAACATGTGTCACATTCTATGCTTCATATACTATAGGATTAAAAAAATAAAGATTTAATTTCATGAAGTTTTGACCAAGTTAAGGTGGTCAGACATACAAGTTTTTTATATTTTTTAAAAAGTTGTAATAAAAAATTCATAATTAATTATTTACTTGGAAAAAAATTACAAAAAAATATGCATCACATTGGGGCATGAGTCCTCTAATTATATCTAAAATATTATAAAAAAATTTTATCATTTTATTGTGGTTAGGGTGGTTAGATAGACACCTACTTCTTTTGTTTGTCCTGAAATTTAAGTACCACTGCATTGAAATTTCAAATTTTTACCAAATACATTTTTTTAAAAAAACAAACCTAGTAGTTTAGAAACTACATTCAATTTGATATAGATTCTATTCTTACAAAATATGAAATAATATAGATAACTTATTCAAATTTTTATTTCAAGTTGCCTAACTCTAATTTTTCTTATTTTTTTGCCACTTAAGGGCCTATTTTTTCCATGATGATCCTGCACATACCCAAAAGTTGATTCGCAATGTGGAGGTTGAAGCCCTAAATGGAACAAGGGGATATGAGAGAGCTCTAATAATTTCAATTATTAAAGAACCTTTAAAAAGGTATGTGGCTTATGGAGTTTCATACAAAATGTATTTTAGAAACCAAGAAGGATCAACCTCAGCATGTGCTGCCTATATCACCCACAGAATGATAATTGAGAATGAGGACTTTGATCTATGTAGTCTAAGGGAGGAGAAACTATCGGAGAATGTTCAATTAACAAAGGATATTGGCTACCAATTCAGGTTTGGTACTTTGGAAATATGTATTATGATGTACTTTCTAAACTATTTTTTGTTGAAGGACAATGTAGTGTGGAGAGAGAATATACTAATTTGTAAGTAAATCTTCAATCATTTCAATTATTTTGAAAATTGTGAACAAGTCTATGAAATTTTATTTAGAAAGGTATTAGAAAGGTTTGGAGAAGGTTTTGTTCCTGTTCTGACAAAAATATCTAAGGTTGGATCATATTCTAGAAAAGGAGAGAAAAAGCGGAAGAGAAAAAGGGATCCGATTGGTGTCACTCCTCTAACACCAAAGTCTATAAAGATTGAAGAAAAAGGGAAAATTCAAGTGGTTGTGGATGTAGAAGATGAAGTTTCTAAAGAATTTATTCCAAAAGATCAACTAAAACGAGATGAACTAGAAACAATAATTGTTGAAGACAGTGATGAGGAAAATGCTATATTTAAGATAAAGATAATGCAAATCATTCAAGATGTGGATGGTATGCAAAAGATATCTAGTATATGGCTAAATGGTCCATATTATGAATAGGATTTTATTGAAAACACTCTAGCAAGGTACTTTATTGATAAAAATATTGAGTTTGAAAGTCTGCAAGATGTTCTCCTGAAGAACTCATTGAATGTGTCAAGATATCTATGGAGTTTGTTCCCATCGAAAGGAAGGAAGAAGAAATGATTTCTCATTTAAAAATGTAGTTTAGATTGTCTCTTTCCAGATTCATGAAGAAAATGAGTGAGTTGAGACAATGTATTGATTCTGTAAATAAAGTATTTAACTATTGTCTCAAGTGGCCTCATGTGGTAGGAAAGTACAAGGATAAGCTTGAAGAGATTGAAAGTGAGCTTGGTAAGACTGGACAAAATTATAGTATGGTCTTGGATAAGAATGGAGATGTGAAGAAGAAATTTTATGATTTAAAAATTGAGCATGCAAAAGTTCATACTGCTAAGAATGCTCTCATTGATGCTTTCTACAAAGTCAAAGATATAATTGAACGAAGATTAGAACAAATGATTGAGACTCTTAAATTAGGAGAGGAACTAGAAGTAGTAATCACTATTCCTGAGTCTCTTGTGCAAATAATCAACATAACTTCAAAAAACAATAGTCTGATCATAGCCATTGGGATTGCAGTGGATTCCTAGAAGAAATGCCTCCCGAAATTGAAAGATAAGTATAAAATAATTTTCTAAATTTTTGTAGCAATTGTCAAATTTTGATTAATTTTTGCATCATTATTCGGGTAGAGAATGGAGTAAGAGGTATTGCAGTTAAATATTTTAAAGGAGAGGATAAGGAAGAGAAGTGTAGAGTGGATGTAGTAGAGATTTTTTATTGATGGCAAAGGGGGAGAGAATGAATTGAAAATTTTCCTGACATCCAAAGGGGGAGTAGTAGTTTTGGCTTTGATTATTTTTTTGGGTTTTGACACTTAGTCAAATTTTCACTAAGTGTTGCCATCAATGCCAAAGGGGGAGATTGTTGGCATATGGCTTTAATGAGGTCGACTTTGGCTACTTGTGTTGTCATTGATGGAAACTTGAGTCTATAGTTTGATTTGCAGTATCATTTTATCTTCTACTAATAGAGAATCTAAGTCTTTGTATTTTACTGGCAGAGAAAGTAAAGAACAAGACATCCGGTTGGTATGTTGGTCTGACTACATCACTGGATCACTATTTTGAAGTGTTGATCTCCAAGGAAGTTTTCTTAGCTCATACACTATTCTATTGAAGAATTTTTGTGGTGTTGTATTAATCATAGCTTGAGTTAAGAGGTTCGATGGCATGTTTTATGATCTATTTTTCATTGTGGTTGGCATGCTTTATGTGGTGGATCACATATGTATGTAGAATAATTATTTTGCTATATCTTATCTTTAAAACCTTGGTGCAAGTCCCTTCTATAAGTCTAGCTCACTTATGAAGGTACACTTCATGTTTAGTTAAATATTTAAGGCCGACATGGCTGATATAAGCAAAGAATATTATATTTTGTTTAAAGGCCAATATGTACTAAATTTTTGGGTTAGCAGATATATAAGGAAGATCGACAATTCACTTTGTATATGCATGGTATGCGTGATGTGAAGAGAAGATGTATATGTGTGCGAAAAAGAGTAGATCATTTGATTGATCAAATAGTAATTGTACTACTGAAGGGTTTTTTAGTTGGAGAATAAAGTAGAGTAAAAAAAATATGAGCAAAAGGTCCAAAGTCAAATTGTGCACTTCAGTGGAACTAAATCCAAGAATTTGTAGATGTTATATTCTTAGTTCAAATTTTGTTGTAATCTATATTATAATTGTAAGGTAGTGAGCCTCTTTCTTTGAGTAGTGCGCCTAAATGCAAGTCCATTCCCCTCTTTTATTTTACTTTTAACAGAGTAAACTTTGTGGATTGATCTCCACTGTGGTTTTTCCCCTAAGAGGGTTTCCATGATAAAATATCTGGTGTTATGGTGATTATTGATGTGACTACATGTTTTCATCTGTTATATGCCGCTAATGTTATATAAATCTCTATTATTGTTGTTGATTTTTTTTAGATATGACTTGTAAATCAAATTATTGAACACTGATTCACTCCCCCTACCCTTAGTGTTCCTTGCATCCAACAACACCCACACATGAGAAACAATGAAAGGAAAAGACAACAAATTCCCTTCAATAGATGAGTTGTTCTAAATTCAAAGCTTCATAAACAATCACATACATAGTTTCCTACAACAAATAGAACTTTGGAGAATTATTACAAAGGCACAAAGACATAAGCAATCAAAAGAGAAAATTAAGGAGTGCACATACCTAGAAATAGTTTCTTTATTTCTCCAATATAAATAAAAGTTCAAAGCCTCTCTAATTACAAAAAAAAAAATTGTGTGAAAGAAATTAATACTGCCCCTGCTCCCCTTGTTCGAGAATAGTAGAAAAAGATCCCTCAAAATAATAGCTTTTGATTAGTTTTTAAAGGCCTCTTCTTTCCGTGTTGTAACTATTTCGTAACTGCTTCTTGAAATTGATTCCTTTTGCAAAGAATCAATATTCTCTTTTTATTGAAAGACTCTTCAAATTCTTTCATAAAAGCATTCATTTCAAAAAAGAAAACCATTCACATACTTTCCCATTTTGTGGAAAAGTAGCTAGCTGGAGAAGTAACTAACATAATTTCTATAACATATGCTTTTTCATATTTCCTTCTAATTTTGATTGTTTGTGAGATTTCCATTTGGTTCAATAACAGCCGCATAGTTAAAAAATTGCTAAAGTCTTTATGAATCCTATTATAGATTTGATCAGACCAAATGTTTAGGTAACCATCGTTGAAGAAAAATGTATTATTTTACTAGAGCAGTCTGTGACTACCTTGATTCATAGTAGTTCCTTGCATCACGTATGAAAGTTTCCTTCCAACCATTACAAATCCTGGAAGAAAATCTGGAATTAATCTATATGAAGCAACATGATGGAGACTTACAGTTACATGACTAAGTACCCTACCTATCAGCAACAAAACATCTCCTAATTGGGCAACATTATCCAGTAGATACCAACAATTATTGGGATCACAAAAAATTTCTCCATTGGTAGGATTTGCTTGCAATGTTGTAATTCACACCACAATTCTGGGTCAAAGTTCTTAAAATTTCCTCGAAAGCTTGTGCCACTACCTTCTAATTCCATATTTCTTTTATGTTTCCCATTAAAGGTTGTATGACCATCAACTATTGGGTTTCTGCATCCACGCTTAGGTAAAACATTTGAAATAGTCCACCATTGAGCTTGATTACAACAGTCCTGATTAGCATTCTTGATAATAGGTAAACTAAAGAATGTTTTATTCCCCAAATCTTCACATGGTATAGTCTTCATGTGACGGTTATCCATAGTTTCCCACTATTTTTCAATTATTATCATTAAGCTCGTTCATAGATATAAGTTCACAGTAGCTATAAACCCCTTTATGTGCTACAACACTTCTGATTCTAACCTGATTGTCATCTAATTTCTTGCCATGATGGTACATTTGATTTGGGTGAGTATGAAGAATTGTAACTAACCATTTTCATTGTAAAGAGTATGACCAATTCCTTCTAGATAAGCATGATAAAAGGCCACAAATAAAACACAAATACAAAAGACATTCGATGAGGGTCACATCTCTAGGAACACCTCCAGGCTGCCACTTCATCAGCACTGATCAACTCAGAAAATAAATTTTCATTTAATCTTGACATTGTCTCATCCACTAGTTTCATTTACCTTAAAGTTTCTATGATCTCCAAAAAAATCCACTCCATACGCATCCTGTGATCATTGAACTCTCAGGAAATAACTTGTTCCAAAGCCTACATCGACGATGAGAATGCTCAAAAAGGTTGTTGAGTCTGGGGCTACACCTGTCAATGAATACAATCTACATGTATCATATATTCATTGCAGTCCAAAGAGATCATAATACTGAAGGTATGGTGGCACAAGCTTTTAAATTCGAAACCAAAGTGTTGGGGGTTCAAAACTCTCTAAAACCTCTGACTATTAAGAGAGTCGGGGAGTTGGAAAAGATTGAAACTTTTGAACTTTTAATCAGTGAAGTGAGCGGTTTAGGAACTTGTAAAATTCCTGACAATGAAGAGGAATCAGGCCATCATTGGGAATAAATAAATTCATATCCCTCAACAATGCTTTTACTCCACTCTTTTTTACGTTCGGATTAAACTTTAAAACATCATAGCCAAATTTTACCCTGTGAATAATTTGGGAATTTTTGTTTTTGGAAAGCATACTTCAACTGAAGATGAAAAATTCCAAAACTTCCTCATTGTAGCTCTATTTTGTGCAAAATTTTGACAATAGAGTAATTAGATGCCTTCGAACAAAACCCATAAACTATCTAATCTCCAACAACTAGAAAGTTCAATTTTGACCCAGATTGTGAATCGTGAGCCGAAAATGTGAAGCCTATGAGCATTAAATCTTGCCAAATTGGATGAAATGGGAATAGGATCATGCCTATAAGAGGAATTTGTATCAACTCACACAAATTTCAAAAATTAATTACATTTTCATGATTTGGTAGGCTTGGGGTGTATAGGTGAATACTAGAAAAAATTTAAAATTTTCAAGTTTAAAATTTTGGGATAATAGGCATTTAAAGTTTTTTTCTAAGTTTCTATTTATTGTTATTGTCTTTTTGTTTCAGTTTTCAGAATTCTTTTTATAAGCATTTCATTGTCCTTAGCTTACATTGGATTTGCATTCACCTTGTATTTAGTAACCCTTGTATGAGTATTTGGTGTGCTATTACTAATACTATGGTGAGATGAAGTTTGAGACTCATGTCATCCCACAATAGCACAATCCTTGTGGATCTTGGACTGTCTAGCTCTTTCAATTCTAGTATTGACACTAGTACACTTGGTACAGATCATACCCTTAACAATTCCTTGCCTTCAAGTAGTGTGATGAAAATTGAAATAGGGAATGATATTGTCCCACAAGAAAACATAATTCACATTCATGATGACTTAGCAAACTTCCAACATCAAGTGCAAAATGACAACATTTCAACTATTGTCATCCCTACTATAGACAACATTCATTGCATGCTTGAAAGTGAAGATGGACTTGACCTTGTGAAAAATATAATTCAAATATTTAGAAAGCACCTCACCCAAACCACTAGTTGTACTTTACCTACAAGCAATTTCACAACCCAAAGAGGAACTCAAATTCCTCCTCCCACAACAATTGCCTCAATACCTACCTATACCAACCCTCAAGTTACAACAATAATGCAACAAACTAGTAATGTGATTCCTTCCTTTGGTATTTTGGCTAGCATCCCTAGTTCATGTGTCATCGCATGTTATATCTCCTACTACCTTATGACCTATAAGCATTCCATTCACTTATCCCTTGAACACATACACCCCTTCAACATTTTCACTTCCATCTCATAACACAAACAATGACCCTCTCATAACTCAACTCTTCCAAACCATTTCATCCCTTCAAAAGTAGATTTCCACCCTCAATAAAAATCAAAATGGTCCACCTACATATTATTTCAAAAGAAAACCATTATCTTGGAAATATTATGAACACCAATGCCACAGGGTATAGAGGTGCCTAGATTCGAGAAATGTGGAGGAAAGGGAGATCTTTCTAACCATGTTAATGCTTATATCACCTTATGTAGTGACTTTGATGATAAAATTTGGCTAAGATCTTCCCTAGGTCCTTGAAAGATACTACCTTGGAATTGTTTTATTCTTTATAAAACAACTCAATTCATTCATTCAATGAACTTGTTGAGGCACTTGTAAGCTGTTCCCACATTTATATGACTCCTAAGATGACCTTGGCCAATTTGATGAGATGCAAGCAAAAAGAAGACTAAAAGATAACTGACTTTATCTCATACTACCAATCAATATATTCCTAAATCAATGTTAAGGTCCTTCATACTCACTTTCAAAAGATGTTTATAGAAAACTTGCAAAGAAATATCCAAGAAAAGCTCACCATGATGAAATTCCCATCCTTCATGCACCTGTGTACTACCCTATGTGATTATAAAAATTCTATTTGTAGTTGAGATGCAAAGTCCACTTCTAACCAAACTGACAAATTTGAGCCTGCAAAACAAAACAAGTCCTAATCATTTAGGAAAAAAAACAAAGGATTCCTTCAATTCAATCCCCCTCAACAAACAACTCAAAATTTTAATAACCAAGTAGTTGTTGTTAAAGCCACGATGCCCTTTACCCATGGGGACCTAAAAAAGGAATTCACTCCCTTACCTGATAACCTTCATAACACAATGACCTAGCTTTTAGAACAACAAATGATTACCTTGCCTCCCTTCTAAAAACCTGAACCTAATAAGCCTTTACCCCCGAGCTTTAGAAGAAACGGTTATTGCCACTATCACCAACAAAATGGATATGACACGAAACATTGCAAATGTTTTAAAAATCTAGTGCAAAACCTCATTGTTTTTGGCCATCTTTCTATTCGAGGTGTTAGTGATCAAGGAAATAATTTTGTTGCCCCTGCTAACCAAAACTTTCAAATTTTCACCAACCCCATGCCAAAACATAGTATTTCATTTTCCAAATCTAGCAAAACTACAATGAATGATGTGATGATTAATACAGATGATGATAACAATGATTATATTCAACATGATTCTATAGATAATTATCCTATGGATAACATGGTAGGAGTGATGGACGTCATTCCTCATAAGATCCAAACTAAAAATCCTCTTAACATTGCTTATCCTCAAAGGACATACTTAAACATGCACCCGATGGTCCTCTTTACATAGCTGGTCATACCTATGACAAGCCCACTAATGGGATACTAATAGATCCTTCCTTTGGAGAGAATGCGATCACCAAGGAATTCTTACTTTTCTATGACCTCTATCAAGATATATATATTAAATCAAAAGCATGGAATAAGACACAATGGTTTTTCTTTCCCTATGATGGGATCAATCACGCTTACCTTGCAAATAGGATTGAAAACATTAGATATCTCATTCTTCTTCATCCCACAGTTGGACTAGTTTCATGTGAAGTTATCAATGGCCTTGATCCATGAAAATTGTCCATTTGATTGTACAAAAATGCTTAAAGATTCCCTTTGACAATTAAGTTTTCATCATCCATCAGAGTAGCTTTAACCCTTTTTCCTCCAAGGGAAAATTTTCTTTAGATTTATTTTATCCCAAGCCTATGGAACCTATAAAACCACAAGAAGGCTTCATTATCTTGTCCTATCAAAAGTTCATGGAAAAATAGATTGCAAAAATATCCCTTTGAAACATTTCCCCATCCACAACCAATCCTACTATCCTTGATGAAACCATGCTTGAACCTAGATAAATTCCAAACAACTAAGATCAACCCAGTATAGAACCTTCCACTACCTCCTACAAAAGAGAAAGAGACAATGAAAACAACCCCGTCACACCACCTAGAATAAAACAAGTATAAAAATTCAAAGAGAATGTGGTTGAACAACCTCATGTGGTTCCTTTCGTTCCTCCCCTTAAGGAAGAAAACAAACCTATGGTTGATCAATCTGCTCCTACACAAACACAAATTGAAAATAAAACTAAAAGAAATAGAGGTGCTAATGAGTGTATGAAGAGACATCGTGCCCTTGTTCATAGGTTACATGAAGAATTAAACAAAAAAAATCAAGATCCAAACTAGAATGAAGCAACACATAATGACTCTACTCTCACACCAACCCAAAATAATCCAATACAAGAAACACAACAAGAGTTGAAATATTCCATGTAAATTATCATTTGACCTCTTGTGGTGATCAAATTACACTATGATGGTGAGGTTGCGAAAATTGATGAAGAGGTGTAGAATGAATTGAATATATTTTTTTCCTCTTCCATGATCTTAGATGACGAATCTCCTACAAATAATGGTGAACTTGGTACTAATCATAGTTCGACACTTGCTATTGTCTCTTTGACTAGCTGTCCACCTTTGGTATACAAGGAAAATGATTGGGAGGTAGATGAACATCTTTAGGTTGACTCACATGTTCCTTACTAGTTTTTTGCATTACTTCCCTTTCTTTTGTGTGACTGGGTCATCCCACAATAATGGGTTATACTTTTTTTCCAAACTTGACATTGAAGTCAACATTTTCAGAGAAAACTTCACTTTATGACACTTATAGTAGGTAAAATATTAGGAATTTGGAAATGATGTAAACTAGTGATTTGTGAGATTTTTTCTGTATATTTTAAATGTATTTTTTTTTAAATTGAAATTAAATTGTAATATTTTTGCACCTCCCTTGATAACTAGTTTTTAATAGTAAACAACATTTTTAAAAAGTGGTGTGTACTTCGGCTAGTATAACTTTTTTTTCTACAAAGGATAAAACTCTAATTCTTTTGAATTTAGGTTGGTAACACAAGTATCTAGGTCTTTCATTTTGTTTCATAGAATTTTGCTAAATATTTTTCTTTTAATTAAGTTTTGAAGTGAAAACATTTATAATTTAGACATAGGTGCACTTCAGCTCACATAACTTTTTTAGTATGTATTGAAATTCTATTTTTCTTTTTTTTTTAAGAATGAGGAAATCAATACCTAGTGGATATATATTTTTCAATTTTTTTTCTCAAATTTAGTATTTTTCCACAATGAGTTTTCATCGAACTTGACATTCGGTGAAAAACCTATGTACAGTAAAACTAAAAAATAAAAAATAAAATAAAAACAAAATATATTAAATTTATAGTTGTTTGAAAGCATGTTTCAATCACTACAATCATCCAACTTGGTTTATCAAGTTGACTCCATTTGCACCTCCTTCCCAAGCTTCGATAGTGAAAAAAATGTATAAATTTTGAAATTGTTGAGGAGAAGGTGAAAAAAGGGGGTTCATTAGAGCGGGGTTCATTAGAATGGGGTGGTTCATTTGAACCCCCTTCATTAGAAGGGGTAAACCATTTTAATTTTTTTGATGATCATTTCTAATTACTCTTCATTCAAAAAATTGTAACCCACTATTGTGGGTTTACTTGACTACATGTGCACGATGTGATCCCCCATGACATTCCTCTATTTGTACCTTCATTCTTCACTATGTCATCAATCTTTTACTTTTCACTTTTTATCTTTGTCATTTATCTTGTGTATTCATTTTGGGGATGAAACAAGGCATTGAGACTTTCATATCTCTTCCATGTTGACCCAAAAGCTTTTCTTTTCATTATCTCTTTTCCTTTTGGGGATGACACAAGGTGTCAAGACATTTGTGTTTCTTCCATGTTGACATGAAAGGTTTTTCTTTTTTTTCACTTTCATTGTGTAATTCTTCTAGTTCTATGTGTATTTGGGGAATACTAACAGTTTTGAGCCCTATAAAAACATTGTAGAAAGAAAATATTGACCCCAAATGCATAGATCCCTTATGTGTTTTGTATTTTCATTTTTGGGGCAACCCCTTTATTTTTTGTTTCTCCTACATGATGTAGCTTTACTTGGAAACATATGACTTGTGATAGGGCTTTCCATGTTGGATCTCATGTCTTTTTGTTAGCATTCATCATTTTCTACTTTAAAGTAATTGCTTGCAGCATGGTGTTTAGCAATTTCTTTATAGTGGGGGCATACATTGGAATTATTCTTTTTAATTTTATTTTTTCATGGTTCATCGTGCAATTTTCTTACATCATACAATGCATTTTTCACTTTTTGGATGACATTGGGTGTGATTCCTTTCAATCTCATGTGATCTCTCTTAGCATATTGCATTCCTCTTAGTGGATTGATGTGATACACTACATCCCCTAAGTTGTGAATCCTCTATTCTTTGATTGGTCCTCTCTTGGAGACATTAGGAACAATGTTCCCTAAATTAATACCTCACATGAACTAAGCAAGACTCCTTTGAATATTCCTTATTATTGCATTTATATGGCCACCTTGCATCACACAACTTGCATGTCTAAAGAGCCATCTTGTTTGTTCATGAGCTCCAAGCATAGGGATTTTTTCTTGTCTCATGAAGCTCAAAAATCATTTTTGTGGCACCTTATTAAACTTATCAGGAGGTATAACTTTGGTATGGTTTTGGTGGAAGCACAACTGAGACATGGCTTTCCCCATAGCCACTTGTGTGTGTGTTAGTGCATACCAAGCATGAGTGTATGTTTGTGACCTTCTAGGAATTTTCACCCAATGGACAACTAGGAGTTCCATTTCCTTAGAGTGAGTATGAATTTTTCATAGAAATAGCCTAGATTTGATCCACATCATGGTGGAAAAAAGATTGAAGCTCGATCCAACTCTTTTATCTTTTAACATTTCTCTTTTTCATCTTTGATAGTGAATGCCTTTTTTTTGTTTTTCTTTATCATTCTCATGTGTGTTCTTTTGTGTCTATGTTGGTTTGTCATGGATCTTTATCCTAGAGGCTTGATCATCCCTCTTGATCATTGCAATCCAATCTTACTGGCATTGGTACACTTGGACCCCTCTTGATCATTGTCATCCCATCTTACTAGCATTGGTATTCTTGGAACCCTCTTCATTTGTGTTTTTCCACTTTAGTGTGATTTTGAAAAAAAATCATCCTCTCACTAAAGTGGGGGCTAAATTTAGTGTCAAAAAATGTCATCAGGGACATTTTCACACTTGTTTGGGCCCTCCTTCTGAAATTGAACTTAATATTAACTTGATGTATTGTTGTAATGTTGTTGATGCATTCACATTAGGTCTTGAGATCTTGTGAACTAATTGATTTAAATGTTACCTTTCTAAATTTTTGTGAAGTTTTGTAACACACTTTCACACTGTCTAAGGTTTTATTAATTGGATGAACATAATAAACCTCTTCTAAACCATAATCTTACCTCATTTTTAAGTGTCATAAATTGTTGTAACACACTTTTCACACTTTTCTATTCTTGTCATTAATAATTTAGCTTCTTTATACTTTAATTGGTCTTTTTTGCATCCAAAAGCCTCATTTATTGCATCTTTTTGAGCATAATCCTGACACAAATCATTAGCCAATCATAATTTAGGTTTTTCAGGTTTGAATGGATAAGATTTAGTGATTTGGGACTCATTTATCATCTTGGGTGAATGAGTCCCACCGAGGGGTACATGCAGGATCATGATGGAAAAGACAGGCCCTTAAGTGGCAAAAAATTCAGAAAAAATTAGAGTTAGGCAACTTGACCTAAAAATTTGAAAAGTTATCTATATTACTTGAAAAATATGTAAGAGAATTTGTATCAAATTGAATGTATTTTCTAAACTACTAGATTTATTTAAAATTTAAAAAAAAAACTATTTGGTGAAAATTTGAAATTATAATGTAGTAGTACTTAAATTTCAGGTAAAAAATAAGTAGGTGTCTGTTTGACCACCCTAACCACAATAAAATGATAATATATTTTTATAATAATTTAGAAATAAAAAGATGACTCATGTCCCAATGTGATGCATATTTTTTTGTAATTTATTTCAAGTAAATAATTAATTATGATTTTTTTATTACAACTTTAAAAAAATATAAAAACTCGTATGCTTGACAACCTTAGCTTGGTCAAAACTTCATGAAATTCATTTGTTTTAATCCTATAGTATGTGAAGCATAGAATGTGACACATGTTTTATATTAAAAAAAAGTGACACCATTTGAAAGGTATAGTTTTTTTTCAATTAGCCTATCAATAAGGACATTAGTCATAACTCAAATAGAAAATTGATAATAATTATTTATTAAATTCAAAGTAAAGCATGTAATTTATATTGGAAGAAAGTTGAGAATCTCCTTTAAAAACCCTTTTCATTACATCAATTTTGGATAAACAAAAATTCGTCAGCCACATACCCTACACATACCCATGATATCACCACTTTTTGGCTCATCATGATCCTACACATAACCCTAGATATTTTGGTCCCAAACCTGGTTTCACATATTTCTAGGAATTTTTAAAATTTGTCCAAAACATTAAGCCTAGTGGGACTCATTCACCACATTGGGTGAATGAGTCCCGTGTGGCCAAAAATAAAAATTAATTCAAATTTCTGGTGGGATTTTATACTCCTAAATCTGATGTCAGCTTGTAGTGTTATAATTTCAAAAATTCTTGCATAATTGGACATAAATACAAGGTTCTTTCATTTATTTTAATCCCAAGCATTCAAGTGTTCATTCTTATAGCAATTTGGAGTTAACAAGCATTCAGAAGAGCATTCAAGGGCATTCACGGGTAGATTATCAAGCTTCTTAGAGCAATATTCAAGTGTCAATCACGTCAAGGATTTCATGCATCATGTCTGTTATTGTGTTGACAATTGTGTTGTAGGATTTTGTGATTCAAGCAAGAATCAAGATCTACATCCATTGTAGCAATCTGAAACATATTTGTAACACTTTATCGCAAGGGTTTGGTGAGTTACAACATTTCCATTTCTTCATTCATCATTCTCCATTCTTATTTGATTTCATTTCAAGGATTGATTTCTAAAATGAGGTTTGACAAGGAAAACCCCTATCCACTAACCCAACAAAATTTTTCCCTCTCCTTTGTGTGTGATTTGCTGGTATAGGTTGTAGATTTCCTAAGGAACAAGATTGGAGAAATTTTTTTATATCACTCAAAGTTGTCAATGTTATCATCAAGCCTTGGATAACCTTGGAGAAGATCTATAGGTTACAAATCAGTGTTTCAGATCCAAAAATTACTTAGGAAGAATATAGAAAATAGGGAAGAGTGGGATCAACCTTTGAAGCTTTATAAAATCCCTAATGGACTGATTCACCACTTATGGCGAATGAGTCCTAGTTCCAATCAAAAAATTTATTTTTCTAGATTCAAATACCCTTCTGGTAGATTCCTATTTTCGCACAGTTTTCCAAATTCTAGACTAATTCACCTAGCTTGGTGAATGAGCCCTAGTCAACTTTAAATTCATATTTTCTAGTGTTCTAGACCTCCTATGATTAGGAATTTCATATTTTTAAGATTAAAGATATTAAATGAATTAAACTAAAACCCCAATCAAACAATGAAGAACAAATAAATATGAAAACATAAATAGTGCAACATAGTTACCCAAAGCCTTCATATCATCAATGCTTCTCCTCCATTTCCATTCTCCACTTTGTTACAAAGATATAAATGCCATCAAAATTATCTGTATGAACTTAACAAGCCTATGACTAAGAGAAATAAATATCAAAGGATTTAATCTCACTAGCATTAAAGAATATTAAATCTAGATGATCAAAATGATAAATGATAGAGTTATTTATAGAGAGATGGATGGAAAATGGATGGTTGAGATTGAGAGATAATTAATCAATGGTGAAGATTAAAAATATGATGCATAGGATAAGTTTAGAAAAGATGAATGGTCAAGATTAAATTAAAAATAACTTAATCTATGGTGGAGGTTAGTTGAGATAGAGAAAGATAAGGATTGGACATAGAAGATAAGTTTGTCACTAAAAAAGCAATGAGTTAAAAAAAAAATCAAATCTTCTTCATTTAAATGACCAATAATTAAATAGATAATAAAGATACTATCTAATTTTAGAAGATTGTGATAAGAGAGTCATTATCATTTTGAATTAAACAAAGATTTTAATTTAGAAATCAAGATATGAAATCAAATTAAATCAATAAAGATTTATTTAATTTTAAAGAGAGAAAAAGCTAATGAATAATTAAGTAATTAAAGTAATTATTTAATTATAGTAGAAAATGTCATAGAAATTAAATAAATTAACATTTATTTAATTAATCGGGGATGAATAAAGAAATAAATGAATTACTTAAATAATTAAAATTATTTAATTATGAAAAATGAAGATGAAATAATTTTGAAGGAATTAAGAGTCGTGGGCCTAGGAAAATTTTTAGTGTCTACATTTTTCCACTCTTTGATACAATGCAGTTTATTGCATTGTGTCAAAGAAAATTAATTAAAAATATGCCCGAGTGAAAGGAAGAATGATGAAGCATGATGAGGAGGTAGTGGTATTCTCCCTCGAGAGGACATGTGTGTTCAAAGAATATGAGTGTGCTCTCAAAATTTATGAGAGAGAAATAATGAAGGATAATGAAGATACAAAATAGAAGAAATGTTAGAGTGGAAAAGATGAATGTTAGTATGGAAAAGATGGATGTTAGCAATGAAGACGTGAATAGTGAGATAGTGCTAGTTGAGATAATTTGTAGATATATATTTTGCTATGCAAGGATTTTGCATTTAATCATCATTGTGTAGTAAAATATGACAAATGGACAACAACCACCATGGTATTAAATAGACCAAGATATGCAAGGTCGTCCATCTATATAACAAACAGTCACATACAAGGAATGTCTTAACTCATACTAAGGATTATATTTCCCATGTCTTTTTGTCAAGAAAAACCACATAAAACAATCCAATAAAAGACAAGTCATGAGACATCATCGCTCCTCTAAATCCTTCATGGGACATCACTGAGGTGGATAGTAACATGAACAAAGTAAATCCCAAAGTCAAGACAAAACAAACCAACAAGATCAACAACTAATCAGACTATTTTCCAATAAATGTTTGTCAATGTGTTAAGTGATGAAGTGAGTAATGGGTGGATTGTGTTGACAAGGCCTAGTTTCAAGAGAAGAAACATGTCGTATAAGACATCAAGTCTGGTTTTGATCATGTAAATACCTATAGAAGGAAAATGATAAAGTTAGATAGTGACAAGGTCTGATTTTAGGAAGGACACATCTTGTTTAAGACCATTGATTATTGATTGATTTGATGAATGACTAATTTTACTTAGAGACATGTTGTTTTGTTGGTCTGGTTGATTCAGGATTTGTGTTTGAAATACAAATGATTATGTTCTATCTAAGTTGACCATGTTCAATTTATTTTGACTGACGTGATGAATGCTAAAAGGATTGACCTGGGAGGCCTCAGGGGCTCATCGACAGATGGCCTTGCTCATAGAAATGTGCAAAGACCTCGTAGTTTGGCAATGAAAAAGACTGACATGACTAACTTGATAGACTTTGACTCTTGTTTTAGAATCTTTGAGATTTATTTGGATTTTTTTCTATTTTTTGGATATTTTTATTTTTTTGGATTTTTTATGTATTTTTCATTTTTTATTGGATTTTTAACATATTTTGATTTTCTTTGATTTTGACGAGTTTTCACCTTTTTGGATTTTGACTTTTTTTTGGTATTTTGACATGTTTTCCCTTTTTTTTAAAAGGTTTTTGACGTATTTTCAATTTTTTGGATTTTTGACATGTTTTTATTTTTTTGGATTTTTGATGTGTTTTCACATTTTTTGGATTTTTGACATTTTATGATTTTGAAAAATGAATGTGAATGATGTCAAGGACAAACATGATTGTGCCCCTAGTCAAGTTGAATACCAATTGACAAGTGATGATGATGTTGATGACATTGTTTGACAATTGGATGGATTATTCAAGCTAAATGGGATGATGGAGTATACTTACACAATTTAACAAGGGAAAATCATGGTAGGAAACAAACATGAAAGGATGATAGGTGGCTTTGGTAAAGGATGGGAGACATGAAACTAGATGAATTGTCATATGATCTTCAAGGACTATGTCATATAGGGATAATGAGGCTATGAAAATAATGACATGATATCTCATGAATAGTATATGTCCAAAGGATAGACATTTCAAGAGTTTTCCCAAAGCATGATTTATGTTTGTACCTTAGTCGTTGTTAAGATAAATGGATGAAAATGCCAAGGCTCTAATGGATAGATGAAATTGTCATGAGGAAATGTCATAGGAAGAGTATGGGAGATGAGACGACTTGCCTCCAAGTGTAATGGTCCACATAAATAATTTTCCATACGGATGATGACTATTTACCAAGTTTTCATCATGGTACTTATCCAAAGAACCATAGAAATGGTTTTCACTATTGGACAATTTTTTTCTCTTTACTATTTTCTTGTCTCTTTTTTTTATTGTTTTGATTTTTTTGATTTTTTGATTTTTTTTTAATTTTTGATATTTTGCAGTGGCCTTGATGTCTTAGCTAACCAATGAATTTATTGAATCCACTGTCGGTGCTGATGCAAAAACTGGTGCCATGATATGCCAATATAATGACCTTTATCAAGCATTTGTCTTATCAGGATCATAACACTTGCATACAACTGATCAATGCCATTGTGATCCTTTCTGATACTAGAGTTGGCCTTATCATAATACACACATCATGATAGAGTGCCATGAGAGTCGTTATGATAAAGAGTTGCTACCAAGATGTATGATGGAATGATGTTATAATAAAGAGTTGCTACCATTTGTGCAGTATGTATTTTATATTTTAGGCATGATGTAGGATTATGATGGATGATGGTAGATGTGGTATGGTTGTTTGGACATTTGGATAAAGCACTTTTTATTTTCCAAACTTGGAAGGGTGGGTGAGGAAATTTGGAATTTTGACTAGGATAGTGTTTGGAACCAACACTTTTAGATGCCTTCCTTGATGACCATTTTGAAGGAGGTGTACATTTATTATATGTTGGAGTCCTCTTTTCATGTGGCTCCATATTTTTATTGACTTTTCGATTTGGAATATTTTCTTTGCTTGACCCATTTTTCTTTGGGATCCATTTTAACTTCATTTTTCCACTTAGGTTTTTGTTTGATTCAATGGCCTATGGCATTTGATTTTGGACTTTTGATTTGTAAGAGATTTTTTTGGTTGGTTCCAAATGGAAGGTTTATTGGAATGATAGTTCATGGTGTGGATGGAGGGAGTGTTGGCAGTAATATTATAACAACTACTCATGGGCTCCATTTTGATGTTTTTATTAGATAAAGTTTCCCATAATATTGAGGAGGTACCATTAACATCATTTGATTTGGTGATTGAGGAATAGCCAAGACCTTGATGTTTGTAATTTTCCTGAGGAAAGAAAAAAAATTCCACCTTTTAGAATGAAATTAAAAAGCTTTATTGAAGAGGTTATAAACTTATGAAACAACCTAGTGGAAAATGACATCTATGGTGCTAGAGAACAAGGTATTTGTGTCCCTATAGAGTCTAACACATAAGAAACAACCAGTGGTCTTGGTTATTGTCCTTCACAAGAAACAAAAGCATGAAATAAACCTTCACTTAATATCAAGAACCTTACAAAAGATTCTTCCAAGAAAAGTTTAACTTGTTGCATCCTAAATTGATATATATACTACATGTGGAAATATTTCATTAGATATGGATACAATTGATACTTTATCTACTCATTATAATCAATAACAATAGTTTTTTATCCTTGCCATGTAATAGTTGTAGGATCATATGATACTCACTATTACATAGTCTATATTCATTGCAAATCATTTCCTTATTACAAAGTGTGGTATATCATCAACCATCCTCTTCTCACCCTCTTCACACACTCAGTGGGGGCAAGGGATTAGGTAGCTTTTTCCTTGTATGTCACTTGTCATTGTCTCTTTTTGTTAGTTGATCGCCTTCCATGTATATGTAAGATAAAGCTTGGGATGAGGATGACATACCTTATGTTGGCTTGCATGTGAAGTATTTTTCTTTCTGGGTTTAGCATTGTAATTCTAGGGGAAACCCCTCCCTCATTTTTCATGGTGTAGCTTTATTTTGGAAACATTTGACTTGGAATAGGGTTTTCTAAGGAAATCTCTCATGTATGAGGATAATAAATTGGCTACTTTAAAGCAATTACTCATAGTAATGGTGTTAGCAACTACTTTAAAATGGGGACATACATCAATGACAACTTTTGACATTTTTTTAATATTTCGTGGTGTGATTTTCTTTTTTCTTGCGATGTGTCCTTTTCTTGCTGGTTTCATTGGGTTTGATATACGACAAGAGCTTGATATTTATAAGAATACAATTCCCTTAGTGGAATGATGAAAATGAGGTATCCCATTTGTGGCAATCTAATATTCTTGATTTGTCCTCTGTTAGAGGCATTAGGAATAATGTTTTGTAAGAAGAAGAACTTACATGAATGAAGCAAAATCCCCTTAAAAAAAATACTATAGACATAACATTCAAAATAATTCATAAAAACATTGCATCATGGTTCCTTATCAAAAAATTTAGGAGAATAAGTTCGATACAGTATGGGAGGCTAATATGATTCTCTCATTTACCACCTTGTTGGGATAACTAACCTAGTGGATGGCTTGAGGTTCCACTATACTTGAGTGAGTAGGCTTGTTACAGGAAAATAATCTAGATATGTTCCACATCACATTGGAATGTTGAAGTTTGATAATTTTTATAGAAAAATGGCCTAGATGTGTTCCACATCACATTGGACCATCAAAGCTTGATCCTTTTTCTTGGGCAAACAACTGCATTCCACATTGCGTTGGAATGATTATGCTTGCTCTTGTGTTTTAGTTTGTTTTCATTAGTCTTTGATAGGGTATGATTGTGTATCTTTGTTATTGTTGTATAATTAAATTTCTTGAATTTCTTAAATTTAGTATGATTTTGTCATAAGGGAAAACTCTCACTAAAGTGGGAACAAAATGTAGCATCAAAAAAAGTAAGCCTTTTTCATGCTTAGTTTGGGAACTAATAATTAATGATAAAATGTACTTAAGTGTGCCTTATTTAGGGTGTTGTAAAGTGTTTTCTTACACTTTCACACTAGTAGAGGGCTTTCTTAATTAATGAAGCTTAATTAGACCTTAATTTTCTTTTAATTCAAATCTAAGCCTTATTTATTGCATTTTCCTAGGATTTATCTTGACACTCATTAATAATGTTGCATAACATTTTATTTGACAAGGCTTGGTCCTAGAAAATTATGCTAGGAACCATTCACCACTTTGGGTTAATGGGTCCTCCCTACCTAGGACACACCATTTTTTAACATATTTGAGATGGTTTTTAGTAATATTTCATCTCCCCGAAGCTTGGTCCTAGAAAATTGTACTACGACCCATTCACCACTTTGGGTGAATGGGTCCTCCTTACTTAGGAAACCCTATTTTAAATTTATTTGTTAGGATTTTAATGATTTTGAATCCTAGATTTGATGTCATCTTGGATTATTCGAATTTTGGGCTTAATTCTTAAGTTTAGTATAAATACAAGGTTAATTCACATAGTTCCATCTAAGCTTTCAAGTATTTAAGAATTATAGCAAAATTATGATCAATAGAGCATTTTCAAGAGTATTTTAAGGACATTTAAGGGAATATTATTGAATTTATATTACAACAATTCAATATCATATCATCATGTGAAAGTCATAGTGCATCATGCATATTGTTGAAATAATATTGTGATGTAGCATTGAAGATCCACTTACAAGAATTATTCATATCCAACTGAAGATCAAGATATATGTTCTTCATGGCCACTTCATGTTAGATTGCAGATTTACATTAAATGACATCATCCACGGTATCGTCATTTCATATTTCATTGTTTCATCACAAGGTTTAATTATCTAAAAGGGGTTTGACGAAGGAAAACCCCTATTTCCTAAAAATTCAAAAATATTTTCTCCCCCTTCGATATGTGTTTATAGGTTTTTAGGTTGAAGATCTAGTGGAGAACAAGATTGAAAGAAAAGTTGTAAAGTTGTCATCTACATTGCAAGATCACAAAAAGAGCTCTATAACATTAATTTTATACTTTCGATAGCTAGTCATATGGGGGCTAGAAGTGCATGCATTAAAGAAAAAATTATATAATTAAGTTTTTAGAAACCCTAACAGGGACCAATTCGCCACTTTGGGTGAATGAGTCCTCAGTGACCTAAAAATACATATTTTTAGTAAGGTACACATTGTTTTAGCCTCTCAAAACTTCCCTCATTGCTATTATAACTGTGAACCCCGATTCCAACTTGCATGAGCAAGGAAAACAATAAAAGTATTAGATCAAAATGCAAGGTTAGAATAAGAATTCCCCATAAAATCTATTTTCATTGCTAAAGAACAAGGAAAAAGATGAAAAACTTGAGAAAATACAACTGAAAATAACTATTCCTTATTCTTAAATGAAGTAAACACTTGATCTTATGGGGGGATTGGTGCTATTTTGAAATGGAAAATAGCCCTTTCCCAACCCCTTTAGATAAGTTATATGATCAAAATTGCTTTGAACATGATATGAGGTGAAAAAAATCAATTCTCAATTGAAAAGAGTGACTTTGCATGAGATTTGTGGATGATTTGTTGAAGAATGAAGCCTTCCATTTATAAAATGTCAAATTCTAATAGTGCTGAAAAATAGAGCAATGTGGGATAATGATTTGATCAAAGAGATGAAGCCACTTTTCAACTTGTGATAGGTTGAGGAATGAGCACATTTTGGTCAATGTGCCAAAGAGGGGGAGATTCAAATTTGAATTTGAGAGTCAAATGTTGAGTTTTACCTTTGCAAAGGGACATGTAAGAGCCATGTAAGGCCTCATAAATGCTTTGTTGGATGTACATGTCAACTTGTTTTTGAATTCAAATTTGAGGGAATATTCCTCAAAGATGCCATGTTGATGGAAAATGATGAGTTTATAAATGAATTAAACTGATTTATTGGTGCAAGTGGGAAAAGCTAGAGGATGTGATGGGTGATTAGATTAGATTAATTAGGATTAGCTTAGTTAAGATGATGTTAGATGCTTGTTGACCCATTTGACTTAGATTTAGGGATTTAAATAAAATCAAAGGGAGATGAAAGGTGATAAAGATTTAGTTAAATAAATATTTGATTTATTTAGCTAAGGGGGATAATGATAGGATCAAATTAAATAAAGTTAATTTATTTAATTTTAAATGGACGATCATTAGAGATTAAATAAATTAAACTTGGTTTATTTGATTGATGGGTGAATATGAACTAATTAAATGCATGATGTCAATTTCACGTGTCTACATTTTTCCCCTCTTTGAAGCAATGTACTTGTTGCGTTGGTTCAAAGAATAAACTTCCTGCGATCAAAATTAAAAAAAAATGATTCTTTTTTTGGATGCCCCAACGGAAAGTACACTAGTACATTCCCCCTTGAGAGATCGAGCGAAAAGATTCGATTTGAGGGTCAATCTCGCGATAAAGAGGTTCAAATGGATGGCTATGGATGATGATGCAAATGAGATGGTTTTAAGATGCTTAGAATAACAAATCTATATTATCTTAAACAACTTAAATGATGATATGATGTGATGATGGATGAGATGGATGATATGATATACTATGATTATGCAATGTATGTTTTATGAAAATGCTTAGACTAACAGATCTATATTATGATGATGAACATGCATGTGAGATGATATGCAAAATACTAATGGTTTTTGGATGCAGGATGGGTGCACTGATGATGATGATTAACTAATCATGACGTGACGTTAGTGCAGAAAAGAAAAACTTAGGTGATGACAAGAGGATCCAACAAGTCCATGATTTGATGAGACTTTATTAGAGATGATAATGATAGGTAATGTTGATTTTCTTATCAAGGATTGGGAATTTAAAAGGGCTACTTACCTTATGTTTGATAACACACATAGGTATGATGCATCAAGGTATAAAAAACCAGGATGGCGTTGAACCTAGTGAGATGGACTTTGACTTGACAAACATATAGGAGTATTCTTATTCACACTTGACATACAGAAACCTTGTTAGGATGTACCCAACAAAGCAAGTATTTTCCAAGTTATTTTACAAGAACATCCAACAAGCACAATAGACAAAAGGATAATGATCATTGCCCCATTCCTATCTCTCTAAATCCTTTGTTCGGATATCATCGAGAGGTCCTTGGAATGAGTTCAATAAGATAAATAAAAAGAAAAGATCAAGTACACAAAAAATCCAATGTTCTTCATATCTCTAGCCAAATGGATTTGTTTTGATAGGATAAGAATCCAAGGTGATATCCAAAATGATGCCTATTGTCAAAATGATATATCCTAAGGCATGTATTGTATAGGATGATGATGGGTTGATAAGTTGATTGATAGGCTATTGATATAAGGTTGATTGACATGTATTAAAATGATCAAGAGTTTGATTTTGTTTTAAAGGTTTGTTATTTTCTTTTGATTTTACGATTGAAGCTTGCTTTTACTGATTGTTGTGATTGTTTCTATTTGTGCTGCCAAAGGATGAAGGTGATGATCAATTTATTATGGATGATTGATTATTTTCAGTGAAAGCGAGATGGGATAGATGGATTTTTTTAAATATTTGGATGTTTTTGGCGTTTTTGGAATGTTTTTGAGGATATTTTTTGGGTTTTTGGATTTTTGAAATGTTTTTATTTTTTATTTTTCAAATGTTTTTGGATTTTGTGTTTTTTGAAAGTTTTTAGATTTTGTGTGTTAGGGGCTGATCAAAGATTAGCCTTGCCTATGTTTAAGCTCAGAGACAACATAGTTTGGATTCTAACGTTTTTGACATTTTCTGACTTTTTGAGTGTTTTTGGATTTTTTGCATGATTTTGACGATTTGGATATGGATATGTGTGATCATATCAAGGCTCTATTTTGGTATTTTGTTGAAAACCAAGCTAAGGTTGACTGATCGAATTGATGGATTGATGATGATGATAACGTTGTTGAGGATACACAACAATGCCAGGATAGTGTTAAGCAACACAAGGATTAGGATAGATATCCCAAGATGATGGAATTTTTTATTGGATTTGATTGATCATGATTGATAAAGCTTGATTTGGAAAAAAAGTTGTTCAAATGATTTGATGTGATGTTTGATGTGAAAATTAGATGCAACTGATAGTGATTACTTGGATTGATGTTCGATGAAAGATGAAGACTGATAAGGAACATCTTCTTGTCAAAATATGCCATGGGCTAGTGATTTGGATTTCTTTCTCCCAAATGTTTTGAACAATTTGATTTCATGTTTGCCAATGTTCAGATTGCCACATAAGTTGGAGGATATAGATCAAGATTTATTCTTGAAGCAAGATGTAAATATCTGCCCCCAGTGTCTAACAATGTATGAAATGTCATGGATGAATCCTTGGATAGGTGTATGGATGGATGGATATGGTAAGCATGCAAAGGATGTCAAGGATTATCTTGTGATAAGATAAGGTGTTTGAATGGAGGAATGCTTCATTTGGATGATACCTCATGGCTCAGATAACACAAAGTAGGATAGGATCAATGAAAATGACCCATGTCAAGATGTTTACCATAAGCAAGTGCAAAGTGTGCACCAAAGTTTGTCAAGATCAAGATAACTCAGACTATAGATGCAGATGGATGAAAACGGATTGGATCAATGGTTCATGGATGAATGGATTTATTATGGATAAGATGGACGAAATGTTGGATTTATTATGGATGGGATGAGATGCTTACACCTAAAATAGTGCATGTAGATGCTTGATTGTACTCATGACACCTATTTTTCAGGTTTTCATCATGGTCTCGCCCAAAGCATTGCCAATTTGGTTTTCACTAGAGGATGATTTTTTTTCTTTACTATTTTCAATCCTTTTTCTGATTTTTTTGGATTTTCATATTTTTTTATTTTTTTGCTTTTTCTGAAAGATTCATGCTGACCCACCTAGTGGTGTCAATGTAGATTCTTAAGTCATAATGTGCCATTGATATCCTGCCTAAAGAAGTTTCTTTGCTAAGATACATGCACTTGAATGCAACTTTTGGATTTCCTAATTTGCTTTATTGATACTGGAGTTAAATTTGTCTCTGTGTGCTCATTGCAATAGAGTGCCTTTGAAATCCTTATGATGAAGGGTTGTTGCCAATACATGGTCAATGTGATAATTGGATATCATGTTTGGAGGCATGGATGGAGTGTGTTTAGGGATACAAGATTGATTGGTTGATAGTTTGGAGCCTTTGACTCTCCAATCTTGGGAAGGTGAACAGTGATGAGTGGATACGAAAGTGTACATGGAATTAGGACCAATTGCTTGATAAACTTTGTACATTTCTTGAAAAGCCCGCTTTTTCTTTTGCGGACATCTTTGATGGATACTTTTCCCTTTTTTATTTTTCCCCAGAGTTTCTAATCTTTCTTTGTATTTTTTGGTATCCATATGTATTTGATTTGTCCATTATGCCTCTCAGCTTCTTTCTCTTTGATAACTTTCTTCGTACTTTGATTCAAATCTTTCTTTCAAATTTGGTCCCAATTCTTGGATGGGGTGATGGGTGGAAGAAGATTCATGATGTGACTGGTTGTAGTATTGGCATAAGTTTCATCATACGGATTCTTCGTGCTCCCTATGTTGACGTTTTCTTGAGACAAAGGTTCCCCTAGTATGGTGGTAGTAGTACCTTCATGCTTTGATTCTACCTATTCTGAGAGCTCTTGTTTAGAATGCATTCTCTGATAAATGACCACCATAGGTGACGTTTCAATTTTCTGCTCTGCTAACTCTGAATTATACTATTCTATCTGACTTGTTTCCTTGAGCGGATAATGCTAGATATCCTTATACTTAATGTCCCTAGTCTGAATTTGGGATGTATTTGATCCTGATGTTGTCAACTTAGTTTGACTATAGGAATCAATAACCTACTCTTTTTGTGTAATAATGTTAGGAGTAAAGGGATCTTGTTCTGAATGAAAATCATCTACATTTCCATCCATAGAAAGCATATCATGGGTAGATGGAGGGGTATGTGAATTTTGTATAGATGGGAGAGTGTCCATTAGATCATTCTAGTTTATTGGAGATACAAATTCTTGATCTTGAATGATTTTGGAGTTGCTTTCATCATGCTTTGGATTAATTTTTTGACATGGGTTAGTTTCAAAGGATGGATTTCTTATAAAAGGTTCTTGGATGTCATCATTAGGCATGGGAATTGCCTCAATATCCTCTTCATTTTTTAGTGGACTTGGATCAAATGTTGAGCTAAAGATTCCTTCAATATCGGCAATCATGAGGTCAAAGAATGTGAATATGTCTTGGAAAGGACCATTGCTAGACTTTGGTGGGAGATGTTGATCATGCTTTGGAATAAATTTTTGAGATATGTCATCTAACTTATTAGGTGATGTAGAGACATTTTCAACATGATCATTGGTCAATGGATTGTTGATTATAGGATCAAATAATGTTAACACTCCTTGAAATGGATCATTGTTGGATATTGTTGAAGGATTCTTATCATGATAAAAAATGACTCTTGATGTATGTTGATTTGATATTTGGATGAGGTAGAAATATATTCCATGTGTTCATTGATGGATAGGTCTTGATTATGTGATCGTTGACTTGGAGCGATACCTGGAGTCATTAACAATTTTTTGGTATTGGGCTTGAGCTTGCACTTGCACTTGAGCCTAGGCTTCTGCTTCTTGTTGCGTGGCTAGATATTGTTGGATGGACTTTTGGTAGGCCTAGTGAGCTTTTAGTACAATGTTATATTATCTTGTTGTGTTCAGTTTTGGTGGTAGTGGTGGCGGATTCAGAATTGTGTTGGATGTAGCGACAAGTGGTTGAGATATGCTTGGAGCAATCATGGTAGTGATGGGTTGAGATGTGATGGGTGTGAGAGTGGTTTTTGGAATGGTTGAAGTGATAGTGATGGTTAGAATGACTGAGGTGATAGATCCTTCAGAGACAATATTTTGATTTGTTAGGATTGATGTTGTCATTTTATTAGATACCATTTGTTGGTGTGATGGCGATGGTATATTCAAAGGATTTGATGTGATGGCTTGATTGGTGTTAGGTGGATTGATTTGGATGCAGTGATTGATGCTAGGTAAAGGGGGAAGCCCTAAACCAAGGAATGATTTTGATATGGGTAATGGTGGTGGAGATGTGTCTTGGCACAATGACTCAACTATTTTGGTAAGTATAGCAATTTGATCTCGCCAAATTTGATCTTAATTTTGATCTTGACTCCCTTGATATAGTTAATTTGGTTTAAGAAGATTTGGGATGCATATTTGTTATTTTCGAATAGGATCATGAAAAAAATGATTTTGGATAATGCTATGATTTTGGATGGTGTTCAAATTTGGCATTATAGGTTGAAATTGAACATTGTCTTGATTTAGGTAACTTTGATTTTGCATGGCGTCACCTTGTCTTAGAGTTGTTAACATCTTGTTTGGGCTCTAAACAACATTTGTGTGATTCAAAAACATATCTATCCCAAAGTTTTCCAAGTTTGCATTCAAAATGTTCATGTTTGGTAAATTTGTACTTGGTACATTCGCATTTGGCATGTAAGGATTTGATGGGATGATGTTGTTCATTTGAAGGCTCATGCATTGATTGTTTGGTTGACAGACTTGCAGGTTTGGATTTAGATCTACCATCAGGAAATGTGTTCCAATCTTTGATTTGGGCATACTCACACTTGTTCTACCATTGACATTTGTAAAAGGTAATGATCCCATGTATGGATTCTATAAGTGTTAGTTTTGATAATCAATCGAAATTGTAAGGTTTTTAAAGTTCAATTCATTTGGATTACTCATGATGTATGGATCAAGTTTGCATTCCATGTTCTTCTTATCTTTTGACCTTGTTTCAAAAGTTACCTCTAAGGTTCTTAGGACCAATGACGAGATGAAGGATGAAAGGGGTGAATGATATGAGTGTTGAAAATTTAGGAACTTTAGATCAATGCTAGATTTAGGGCTTGATTTTGATGGGTTTGATTGGATAATGAACTTGTAAACCCTAATATGTTGGATGTGATCCTAGGAATGAACTTGTTCAAAGGGGTGCTAATTTAACTAGAGGTATGAGAAAGGATGCATTCCCATACTCATAACTAAACAAGGTGATTTTTATTTTGATGATTTACCCAAGTCTAGAATGATGTTTCCAAAGCTCTAAAGTTGTTTGGTGGGATGGGATGATAAATATTTGAATGAATGAAGTTTTTTATTTTCATCCTAAATGAATCTAGGAAGGACTTTTTTACTAGACCAAGATAGTGAAGAACATGCTTTTCTCTAAGATTAATTCAAAATCAAAAGAGCAATGTTTGCATGAAAACCATATGACCAAAAGATGGAAAGCACATGTGTGGGGTCCAATTAATTCAATCTTTGCTTAATGGATTATTTTTATCACAAACACTTCTTGATTAGGTTTTCAACTGAATGTCCAATGTCCTAATTTTCTTTCAGCCCACAAAATGCATTATGTGGAAATTGAGGAAATCAAGGTAAAGGTTTCCTAATGTTGACCTTAGTAGGAGAAAATTGAGATGAATTCCAAATTCTTAGAAACCTTTAAGGACATGAATCCCAAGGGAAAGCAAGGGCATGCAAATTTGTTCAAGGATATTTGCTTCTCCTAAAGGGTTTGAGATTTGATGCTCATGTTGAATGTTGGTTTTCAAATGTTTTCGATCAAAGCATTGTGTTTTCAAATTGGACTCACAAGCAATATGACATCCTAGCTCAATTGGTACATTTTTCTTGGTGGGCTTGCCTCATGCCCTTCGTAGTAGAAGAGATGATTTTACATGCAACCAAGGAAAAAAATCTAAAAGTATGTTAAGAATGAAGTCTTGACCTCTATATTTTAACCATGATTGGACATGGCAAGTAACTTCTTCGAACGTAAGTTTCAATGCATGACTTTGATAAACTCGTTGGATGGAATGGTTGGTTACTAAAAACAAGGGTTTTAGTTCAAAATTTCCATTCATGGAGATTGACCCATACGACGAGAGTCCCTTTTTAGATCCATCTCATCGGAATCAACTACGTGATACTAGTGTTTACTCTAGTACCCTCATTTATGTCCCAACTGGAAATACTCTCAGGTTTAGAGTGTTACCGGTTGATTCGTTCCCTTGGGTGAGTAATTTTTCCCCAAGGTAGGCCCTCTAAGATAGACAAAAGCAAGTAAACATATTCATAGTTTGATCAACCTTTGATTAGAAACAAAGGGAGAACACATGCAATAAGTTTACTCACACTCGCAAAGTGTTTTGTTCAATTTTAAACCCAAAATGAAGTGTGGAGGAAATTTTTAATGCAACTTAATGTCATCAAAAATAATTTTGATTCTCAAGGTCGTTGTGAAGTGTGAGAGAAGTGCATATGTCTTTTTAGATGAGATTATTTTGCATAAAATATTACAAAGCATAAAAGACACATGTTCATTTTAACCTTTCAAAGCAATGATGATTTAATTTTAAGCACCAAAATCAAATGTGAAGTTTGTTTGTTCAATTTTATCCCAAAAAAAATGTCTAGTCAGTTTCTAGTGTTCAATTTTAATCCAACTTTGAAAAAAAAACAATGATCTAGTTGGCTTAAAACAGAAAATTAAAGCAGTAAATGGAGGCTCCAAGCATTAAAAATCTCTTTATAAAATCCAAATTTTAATGTTCCATTTCCCAAGATTCCTCCAAATATTTCTTCTTGCAAGCTCCTTGTGCAAACAAGAATCCCTCCTCCTCGCTTTTCCTTCCTTTGCACCTTCCTCATTTTCCTATTCCATCACCAAACCATGACAAGTAAGATTTATAAATAATGACTCATCATAACAAATACAATTTTAACCATAATGTATTCATTAAAAACTTGTTAAACATTTTAATCACAAACCCACTTTCAGCCTATGCTTAAATAGATAACCTTAGAGTATTAAAAAATACTTCATATCATTATCTACAAAGATTATTTTAGAAACTTTCGAACTGATGCAATTGGCATGCATAAAGTTGACACATTAAATGTTACATAAAGAATTTTCAATTAATGAAATTGGAAAGCTTAAAGCCTGACCCACCAAACTGTTTAAGAAACATACATGTTAACGCAAATGGCAGATGTAAAATTGCATGTTAAAGACCAAGCCAAGCACATAAAGATGGAAACAAAAAAAACTATGATTATTTAAATGGTTCACGATAGCTTCCAAAACAATGCAAGTAAAAGCCAAAAAAACCATGTCATATTTGCTTATTCCATAGTTCTATAGATATCGACATTTAGTGTTGAGTATCCTCTAGTTGGGCATTTAATTATTTCCACCCCTGGCTTCTTATCTCTATCTGTAATCCATAATCCCCTCAAGCATTAGCCTTCGATTTAATGTCCTGAAATCAACGTCACTTCTAATTGCGCAATAATAGCGGAGCCCATTTTCAGTGCAACTTATTCTTATTCCATATGTTTGTCACATACAAAATCTTTTCCGAGAAAGATATATCAATTTGAAAAACAAACATAGAGAATTTAACTTATTTTAAATCTAGATCCCATCAATCCATTGTTGAAAAAAAACAAATGCAATTAGCAGGTAAACAAGGACAGCTAAAAATTCATTTGAAATTTTATTTTTACAGTAAACGCAAATGGCATGTGTAACTCCAATTTTCATAAACTATTTCCATCATCCTCGCTACTTATGCCAAGACAGACACATAAAACATGCAGAAAAACATTTTAATGATTGTAGGATATGTTTCAACTGGTTTTGATGAGCAGGTTTTAACATTTTGAAAACAACATTTACTTCATCTACAAAATTTTCCAACAACCAGCAATAAAAGGAAAGGATGATTAAGAACTACTTAATACTCAATGCATTACAAGAGTTGTGTCAAGGCTTTCAGTATTAATATAGACTTAGTATCAATATTAAATAGACACAAAGACTTTAAACAACCATATTCAATGCACTAGTCGACTTTATATAGAGACATAATGAGGATGACAACGTAGCCTTCAATGCCTTTAATGATTGCCATGATATCTTCCACTTGCTTTACATAGTAGGTGTATGCATCCCTATGCCAACTTGTTTTAAAAATATGCAATTAGAACAAAGATTTCTATAGTAATTGTCAGAGATTTTCCATACTAAAAATATTTCAGTGCTATAGGCCTAATTACTTCTTTAGATAAGTTTGCTCAGAGAATCTAAGAAGTAGATTTTAGTATATTACATATTTCCCACTATGTAATTCATGGTATGCAATAGATGGAATAAGAATATTGGACAAGCCATAATTATCGATTTGCTAATATTGGACTACTCCAATTTTAACATTTTCTAATATTGTAACGTTGCTCTAAATACTATGACTATTTTTGTGCTCCAAGTAAAGATATTTATTGCAGGATGAATGCATAGTAGTAATAAGATAAAGAATGGAGTGTATAACATACCCAACCCTTTATAGTGCTCCATTAGAGACTTTTGAAAGATAGAAAAATCATGGGGCAACAACTGTTTATGTATTTAAATGGAAAATTGGTGATTTGCTATGACATTCCTATAGTGCAGTGTGCAACACTGCCATCGAGGTGACACACTTCTTACTATCCTATGGTTTAAATTCTTTTCAATTGATTAATGTATCACTCAACCATTATGGCGCTTTTAAGAAAAGTTACAATAGTTGATGTGATTAAGAAACTTTAGAGAACACAATACGGGATTTGAAGATGAAGGAATGCAAAAATGGACACATAGATAAATCACATGAACTATTAACAATATGCACCAAAAGATGTGGTGTCATGGAATACTATCATACTCAATAGATTTGTTGATAAGGTTATTGAAACTTTCAAGCAATATTAAGTTCCAACGCAACCTTCAAAAGACTCTTTTTCCTTCAAACACATGCCACAGTCATGATTGGTATGCATAGATGGAGCTTCCAACAGGGTGACTATTCTGTGGCATATCTTGAAGAATGCTGATAAAAAAAAATGGAACCAAAAGAGGGAGTGTTGATGGTATATAACAGAGAAAGGAATTTGAAGAGTTCCATAGATGAATATACACAAAATGGGTTGTGAGTAGGCATGGTCTAAGATAGGGCATGTAAAATATTTGGTAAAATAAAATCCACAAACAAATGTAACCTCATACAAAACAAGGTGAATGTGCAAAAAATAAAAGAAAGTGAATGACCGATGGATGGTGAGATGCCAATGCTCAAATAATGGGCACACTGTGTAGTCAAGAAGGTTCACAAAAAGCCATCATCAAGATTGCCAAAGAGGTTGACCCTTGTAGAATAATGACCTTATAAAATTTCCTAAAAACTATTACGTTCTCCTCAAATCAGAAGCATTTTACTTTTTTCCAACAAAGAGCTTAAACTGATAAATAACTTACCATCATTGACAGTGTATGGTATGGACAGGGATAGACGAGAAAACTCTAAATACTTTACTAGTTCATGGTAGAGGAGCATCATGCTTGACAAGAAAGCATCACACAAACCACTTGACAAAATTCTTAAAAGAAATATCTTATAGTAGATGCACAGCATGAACTTGTTAAAAAGACTTTATCTTTCAGGTAAATGGTATTAGCAAGTGAAAGAAATAGCTACACTCAAAGACAAATGGACACGAAAAAAACAAATCATAATTCTCAGAATGACATCAATGCAATAAAAAACGGTGGGCACCATAATGTGAACCCCAATTCCAACTTGCATGAGAAAAGAAAACAATCAAAGTATTACATCAAAATGCAAGGTTAGAATACGAATTTCCCATAAAATCTATTTACATTGTTAAATAACAAGGAAAAAGATGAAATACTTGAGCAAATACAACTGAAAGTAACTATTTCTTATTCTTAAACAAAGAAAACACTTGATCTTATGGGGGGATTGGTGCTATTTTGATATGGAAAATAGCCCTTTCCCAACCCCTTTAGATAAGCTATATGATGAAACTTCTTTGAACATGATATGAGGTTGACAAAATAAATTATCAATTGAAGAGAGTGACTTTGCATGAGATTTGTGGATGATTTGTTGAAGAATGAAGCCTTCTATTTATAAAATGTCAAATGTGAAGAGTTTTGAAAATAGAGCAATGTGGGATAATGATTTGACAAAAGAGATGAAGCCACTTGTCAACTTGTGATAGGATGAGCAATGAGCACATTTTGGTCAATTTTCCAAAGAGGGGGAGATCCAAATTTGAATTTGAGAGTTAAATGTTGAGTTTGACGTTTGCAAAGGGACATGTAAGAGCCATGTAAGGCCTCATAAATGTTTTGTTGGATGTAGATGTCAACTTGTTTTTGAATTCAAATTTGAGGGAATATTCCTCAAATATGCCATGTTGATGGAAAATGATGAATTTATAAATGAATTAAAATGTTTTATTGGTGCAAGTGGGAAAATCTAGAGGATGTGATGGGTGATTAGATTAGATTAATCAAGATTAGCTTAGTTAAGATGATGTTAGATGCTTGTTGACCCATTTGACTTAAATTTAGGGATTTAAATAAAATCAAAGGGAGGTGAAAGGTGATAAAGATTTAGTTAAATAAATATTTGATTTATTTAGCTAAGGGGGATAATGATAGGATAAAATTAAATAAATTTAATTTATTTAATTTTAAATGGACGATCCTTAGAGATTAAATCAATTAAACTTGGTTTATTTAATTGATGGGAGAATATGAACTAATTAAATGCATGATGTCAATTTCACGTGTGTACAATAATAGTTAGGATTAATTTATGATTTTTATTTATGCATTTTAGCCCTAATAATTGAGTGGAACATCCCTAAGAAAAATAGTGTTAAACCTTCATTTTTTTATGTTTCAGTAAAAATAATAAACTATCATAAACATAGTGAGAATTAATTACAATAGCATTAGAAGGAATATAAATTATTGAAATGAGTTGCTTGCTAGTCTCAACTTGAAGAAGGTAGTCCAAAGCATTAGTATCTTTGTAAGTGAAATAGATTATTCATCATCTTATTGATAATAATCCACACATTAGTATCTTGGAACAACATTTAAATATGTGCATGAATTTTAGGACCTATGGTGATCCATTGAAGTATATTAAGAATAAATATCTAGCGAATTCTATCATATGCCTTATCAAAATAAATTTTAATCAATACAGATTTTTTGCCTATTTGCTGAGCCTAATCACATGTTTCCCATGATAAAAAAAGATTATCAAGAAGATATCTACTAGCAATAAAAAAGTTTACTCTGTTATAACAATTCCTTGCAACATTGGTTTTATTCTAAGAATGAAATATTTTGCAATCACTTTATAGGAGGTGATGAGCCTAGTTTTTGGTCTAGTTTTGGGTAGAATCTATAGTCCATTTTTTGGCTGATGTCATGAACTTTGACGATTAAATGTTGGTATTTGCATAATTTTTCCCTCAAACCATTGACATTTGACATTATCCCATCTCTACAAGCTTTAATGACATTTGGCATATTATGTGGGTTAACTATATTGATTTTGAATGTGATTAATGAATGATTCTTAGAGTGGTTATAGATGTGTAGTTATTATGTGTACTGACCTTGCCATGTAGATTTAATATGCCAAGTCGAGGAAGACACCATCAGCTGGGCATGCACCATAACATCTAGCTGAGGAATCACTCCAAGTCAAAGGTAGCCAATGGAAAAAGATTCTTCATGCAACTAAACATAACCTCCTTGTAGTGGACCTTAATGATTGGGAATACATGGGAGTTACTACTGTGATGGATCTACATCTAGACTTGCATGTCTGACTTGATTCCATGCATGTGTAACCACCATCGCTCCACTTTCCCCTATTTTCCCTACATGGTGTCCTCTCAATTGTGCAGTTGACTGCCTTGTTTAGCTATATTATAAATAATGATTTGATACTCCTTCAAGAGTTCCACAATTTGATATTGTACTCCCATTCTCCATTTTTAGTAATACAAACACATTACTCTCTTGTATGTATGATTTACAGTGAATAAAATAAAGTTTTGAGTTCAAGCACTTAAGTTCTTATTAGTTTAGAGGATACTTATCCAAGGGGGACCATTTGGTGAGTAATACATCTTATTAGTTTAACATTAGTTTAGTACTTAGTTAGAAATCTGGCATTGACTATTCCTACAACCACTAGATTTCCATTGTGTGACTATTCCTATAGCCAAAGTACACAAAGTAGTGTCCTATTTGTTGCTCAAATTTTTATTCCTATTATGTATTTCAACTTAACATAGTCATTGGTTGACATTCAATATTTGTCTCTTTCCTTTTCAAGTAATTTAATTTTAGTATTGTGTTTCTTAGTCGTAGAATCAAATGGCTACTTTGAGTTCCTAGTACACATACTATGTTGACCCATTTCAAGTTCACGTCCTTGGGGTGACAAGTTAAATTCACCTTCATGATGATTGACATAGCTATTCAGGTTATATAAACAATCTCTGAGTCATGGTTGTAAAGGCTTAGTTATTAAAATCATTGTAGGAGGCCAACATTTTTGGCGTCATTGTTGGTGATGGTTTCAAGCTAGGGATTCTTTTGGAGTCATTAGTATTTTTCCTTGCTGTAGTGTTTCTGTAATTTTTTCTTTGTATGTCCTCGTTTAGGAAGTAATGAATCCCCCTATTCTTTACCAATTTTTTCTGTGTGAGCTGACTGATAGTGAGTGTTACAACATGCATAAAAGAAGAAAAAGGGATACTTATGTGACATTCATTCCTAATAATCTTAATCCACTCTGACTAGTTGAATATCAAAACCTACCAAAAGAAGAAGAAGAAGAAGAAGAAGATCCATGGCCTCTTGCAGATGCATATCTTTCAGACTTGAATAATTCTAAAGTCTCCTCTGAAGATCAAAATCAGCCTAAGATCCCTTTTTCTTTGGAACAACATCAAGCATGCATGGGTGATGCAAATAGGAACATACCTAACCAACCAACTTTTCCTTTCCCCAATTCCCATCAGAATGAAGTTGACAAGATCAAGAACATTCCTTCCTCAACACTCCCATAGTTTTATGGAGTTGTCACAAAAGATCATGATACCTTCTTATTTGAGTTTGACATACTCTACAAGAGTTTTGATTATACTACAAATTCCCATAGGCTTAACCTATTTGCTACCACTTTGAAAGAGGCTAAATTAAGATGGATCATGAGCCTAGGCAGAGATACTATGGAAACATGGGGAGACATGACGAAAAAATTCCTTGAGAAATACAAGGAATATTGTAGGGATATTGACATGAGAGGAGGTGACATTTTCAAGATGTAGCAAAAGGAGGATGAGAGCCTGGAAGATTACATTGCAAGGTTCCTATTTTTACTACAAAAGTCCCCACACCATGCACTTAATGAGGACTCACAAAAGTTTCTTTTCCTAAGAGAAATCAATGGAAACTGTACTGATGCCTTGGACCTCATGGTAGAAGGAGATATCTCTCAAGCTCCTTGGGAGGATATCAAGAAAATATGCCAAAATTACTCTAGGGAAGCTTCAAAGAAAGGGAGAGCTTATCAATCTTCCATAGTTAAGTCAACTATCAGTGGAGTTTCAAGAATGGAGATCACTCATTTGTTGGCAGACTTCAAGTAGGACATTATCAACAATCTAGCTACTCAGCTAGATACACTTCAAGCCAAGAACAAGCAGGAGGAGGTAGAGGCAATGTTGATTGAGTATTTCCCCCACTACAAACAAAACAAGGAGTACATATGTAAGATTTTAGCTAATCTTGAAATCAAGTAGGTTTCACCTATGTTCAACCCAATTCAGATTGAATAAGACCAAGTCTACTATGTTGCACAAAGGAATCCTTAGGCTCCAAGACAAGGTATGCCACCAAATCCACTATCCTATGTTGGACCATATTTTAACTCCTATTCATCTAGTAACCATTGGAAAAACCCATATCCACCTAGTTATGGAGGATATCCACCACATCCTTGGAGTAACCCTCCAAATGCTTGTCCCCATCATTAGAGATCTCCACCTTAGTGGCATCAACCTCAGGGGAATTGGTAGCAATTTCAAGGGCTCTGACAACCACCTCTAGGAAATTTGCAGCAAACAAATCAATGGAGAGGACAACAATGGCCTACTCAAGCAACTAGTTACATACATCCACCTTCTCAACCCCCAAAACCTACTATAATTCCTCCACCTACTAATCGAAGCTCAAATGCACCTTAACCCACTTAGCTACTAGCTCAACCCACACCCAATCCAAATAACAAACCATAACAACTTGCATATTCTACTAATTCAAATCAATTCCCTACATATGTTGTGAGTGTAAGTGATATCCACCCACATTCAGAAACCACTCTACTAGACCCTTCCAAGCCCATAGTTATTGAGCTTCCTATGGAAGAGGAGGAGGAGCCTCTGAATGATCCTATTCAGCCAAATGCACCTAAAAATCCTGAACCACTCCAAGCCAAGAAGATAAAATAAGAACCACCATTTCCTTAAAGATTGGAAATTTCCAAGAATAAAGAAGAAAAGGACAGTACCATCTTTGATATCTTGGATTAGCTAAAGGATATATGTGTTCAGATACCCTTATTTTAGGCCATAAAGTATGTTCCAATCTATGAAAAAGCAATAAAAGAAGCTCATCTCAAGAAAGCAAGTAGGAGAAAGAAAGGCCAAACTATAGTTCATATGGTGGGCCAACTAGCTAACATCATGTTGGGAAAAGTGACTATTCCCAAATATGATGAACCAAGTAGTCATGTGGTAGCAGTTGTCATAAATAGGATCTAAGTGAAGAATGATCTAATTGATTTATGGGTAGCAATCAATGTAATAACCAAAGACATCCTACAACAACTAAACATTGAAAGTATGAGATCTACCCCCACTGGTACATATTGACCAATTTTTTGATGATGGATGCTAGGTCAGAATTTCAATGTTTCAAATGTTGTTGAAATTTTGATGAAATAACAATGATGAACAACTGTCGAAATTCTGAAGGGCCGTCATCAAAAAATTGGTCAAAATGTACCAGTTACCTACTATTTTGTAGCTTGTTGGAAGCTCTACTATTAAGCCTGATGGTGTATTGAAAGATCTTGTGGTAGTTATAAACTCTTGGGAATACCCAACAAATTTTATGATTCTTTCTCCTAAGGCTACATGAGGTGGGTATCCCATCATGATCAACTAAATCTGATGAAATGCCACTTTTCCCTTAGGTAGTAATCACACCCTTTGACAAGTGGGGACTGGATTTTGTGGGACCAATTTACCCCCCATCAAAGGTAAGTCTTATATGTTGGTATGCACTAATTATGTGACAAAATGGGTAAAAGTAAAGGCTATGAAACATGCAAGAGATAACAAGGTTGTAGAATTTATTTATGAAGATATTTCCACAAGATATGGAGTCCCAAGAGAAATAGTGATTGATTAAAGGCCACAATTCAGATCAACTCTTGTTGCAACACTAGTGAATGAGTACAATATAAGGAACATGAAGTCTAAACCTTATCACCCCTAGGATAATGGCCAAGTTGAGGTGACCAACAAAGAAATTAAAGCCATTCTAACTAAAATAGTAGTTGTCCATAGAAAGGATTGGGCAAACAGATTACCAGAAGTTGTTTGGGCCTATAGGATAACCTCAAAAACAACTATGGGCTTTACACCATTTGAGTTGTTGTATGGAAAGACAACTATGATGCCAGTTGAATTTGAACATAAGACTTTGTGAACTATAGTAGATTTGGGGATGAATATTTATGAGGAACTGAGAGAAAGGATCATGTAGTTAAATGCTTTTGATGAAATAAGAAGAGCAACTTTGCAACATAAAAAAGTAGTGAAGAATCAAAGGATCAAGTGTCATGAAAAATTTATTAGATATAATAAATTCAAATCAAGAGATTGGTTCTTGCTCTATGACTCAAGATACCAAGACAATGCAGGAAAATTGTAGACAAGGTGGCTAGGACCATTCAAAGTTGCTAAGATCTTTCCTAATGGAGTTGTTCAACTTACTACCATTGACCCTATTAGATTCAAATTACTTGTCAATGGTCATAACCTTAGGTTATACCACAAGCCATCTTCCAAAGAAGATTTCCTACAATAATTCATCCAACATTCAGCACCAGAACTTCCTATAGCTGAAGGAAGTGGACCTAGCATCCCTCCTTCTGGCTAATTAAGGTACATACTTTTCATAATAAAGATTTTCACTTATATGGAATTTCATTTATTCATCCATCCACCCATCCACCCATCCATTACCACCTTTCTCTCTCTTCCATCACTTCATTCCACCTCACCTCATTTCACTTCATTTATTGTTCAATTTATTTTCCAAAAAAGACGAGTGTTGCTTTATTCACAATCTTTGCAAAAAATCTTCCATACATTAAGGTATGTGTGCATTAATTGCTATATTTAATCATCTTTTAAGTGCATTCATTTAATCACTATACGTTAATATAGATATTCACATAAATGCCATTATTACTTGTCAATCACCACTTCCATCTCACATTTGTAAACACATGTCCAAATTTAGGTTGGGGTGAGGGAAAAAAAAGTTGCATATATTTTTTGAATTTATTGCCCATGTGTCAAATCATATTAGGCTGTGCCAAAAAATTCAAAATGAGCTGATTTGAAATTTGAGTGAGAGGAAAACATCCATGTGTAAAGTGACAATAGCTGCAATTGCCATTTCTTCCTACCATAATTTCCCTTTATCACTCCTTTTCTTTCCATTATTTCCCTATCATAATCTTCAGTTGCATGCTAGAAGGTAAAAAAAAAGAAAGGAAATTCAGTCAGCATTGGCACTAGAAATTCAATAGCTTGGTATTATAAATTAGTAGATACTACAAGAAAGTGCATTTGATTTTCAAATGGAAATTGTAGGAAAGAAGTTGTAGAGAATTTGTTTGATTGCAGACAATGGGAGGTGGGTTAATTTGACATGAAACCATAGTGCATGATATTTTACTATAGGATGCACAGTGCCTAGCAGAATTTATAAACTATGGATGGTTAGATTACTTCTTGAAGTTGGATGGCTTTGATGAAAGCATTGCCCTTGACTTTTCCCAGACATTTTTAGAAGGAAAAGCCATAGTAAAAGGGTTGGAAGTTTTGGCAATAGAGGAAAGAATTATAGAGGTCACAGGGTTACCAACTGATGGTGAAAACTACCCTACTTCTAGAGATTCCAATTCAACTAGGGCCAAGTTTAGAGAACCAAACAACCCTCCATTGAGCATAGAAAAACATGGTGCAAAGAGAATGTCTTTGCTCAAGACATGGAAGTGGATAGCTTTGTATGTTATCAAATACACCACTTGTGAGGGTCGCTAGTCAAACTTGCATTCTATCCACTTCAAACTTTTGAAGCACATGATGCATGGAAGGAGGATAAATGTGCCCAATGTGTTGTACAATCTTCTCTCAATTATGGCAGTCGAGGCCCAAAAACGTAGGGATAATTCTATTTCCCACCATTGCTTTATTAAATTGTTAGTTGAAAAGTCTCTACATCATGTATTTGGGATGACTTGGGAAGAGTTTATAAATTTTGATCAAATTAGACCTGAGCACTTGCAACCTAGGGATTTTCCTCGATCCCATAGGTCTAGTAGTAGAGTAAACATGACTAATGTCATTCCTAGTGCTTCAACCTCTAGCGCTAGCTATAGCATGAATCCTCCTATAATAGAATTAACCATAGAAATTAGTTCTTCTGGAACAGAGCACTCAAAAAAAGGAAGCTCTTCCTTAGATTCGGATGATGACATCCCACTTGAAACTCTAATGAAAACTAGGGAACAATAGAGAGAGTTGAAATGAGAAAATGGAAGGTTAAGACATAGCCTGTAGAAAAAAAAGTGTCAAGTTTTAAGAAGAGGAATGTTAATACTATTCATCCTGCAACCAAAGAAGAACAAGAGAGAACTCATAGGAAATCAAGACTAGTTGGGCCTACAATTGGTATGCCTCCAAAGGAAAGTGCTAAACTAGGTGAGACCTCACATGAGGACATTGAAGCTCTAATGGAGTAGGATAATGTTGAAGAAGAAGAAGAAATATTTATGAGAGAAACAAATATAACATTGACTGATCTTGCTAACATAGCAAAAGAATTGGAGGAAAATTAGAACTTCTTGTAGTAAGAGCAAGAGGTCGTGCAGCATGAGCAAGAAGTCTTGTAGCAACAACAAGAACCAGAGCAGGAGTTCCTATAGCCACAACAAGAACAAGAGTCCATGCATAAAAAAGGAAGAAGAAACAACACCCTTGCATCCATAGATAACTGGACAACTTGATTCCACACAGATAATGTCTTATGAGGAGTTTCCATTAACAAAAAGACTGGTAGGCATTCATAATCCTCTTGGTTTTATAGTATATGAAGTAATTTTTAATTTATGGAAAGAAATACAAAGAAGGGAGGAAGAATGGAAAAAGGAGAAATAGAAATTAAGGGAGGAAATTCAAAAGAAGGATGAAGAGATTGAGGATAAAAATACAAACATTTCCACCTTTAAGCAGAGGGTGGATGATATGAAAGCTTTGAAACCAAACATTTTGGAATGTAGGACCCCTCCAAAGGTCTATACTCTACTCTTGAAGGAGAAGTATCTCTCATTTAAGATGCCAAGAACTACCTTAGGTTTGAATCCTTCTATTGATACCCCTATGGAATTTTTCAATGCTTATAGGATTGCCTCCCCTGAAATGAAGAATTTTCTATATGAATTTTATCTACATAATTATGTTGTCACAAAAGACCATTATTGGAATCTTTTGTTGTATGTTGGGGATTTTCAATTGAGAACATTCATCACTTGGGTGCAAAATGAGATTAGCTGGGGACAACAATATGGTGCTTATAAGCAATTGGAGTTTGATATCCCTCTGCCTGTTAGAGTTGAATCAAGCAACATAAAGGATATTTACAGAGAATGGCATGGAATGTTGCTCATACCAATTTATGGCAATAGGATTATGCCTTGGATTGAGGTAGTTTATAATGAGTATGAGGTAAAGACAACAGTAAAGGAGGAAACCATGAGGAGATGTTTTTCATATATATGGAATAGTTTGATTGATGAGCTAAAATAGGTTGAGCCTCATTCCATCCACAATTATGCTGCAACACTAAAAAGAATTGATAGGTATATTGAGATTGGGAGAACATAGGGGAAACTTTGGATTTCCCTGACTTTCCATCCACCCATGCTCATGTGGCACATGCCAAACTTTATATTTTACTAGTTTGATGTTAATACAGAGAGGAAGAGAAAAAATAGGTTTGATAGATTGGGAGGAATCTATTGGGATCCTAATTCACACACTACTGGCACTGATGTTGTACAACTCTCAGTTGCAAATTTTAGAGCCTTTGCCAACCAAAATAACAAATCTTCCCCTACTAGAGGCCTAGTAAAATGTTAGGTTGGGGGGAGTGATGAGCCTAGTTTCTGGTCTAGTTTTGGATAGAATGTATAGTCTATTTGTCGTCTAATGTCATGAACTTGATGATTAAATGTTGGTATTTGCATAATGTTTCCCTGAAACCATTGAAATTTGACATTATCCTATCTTTGCAAGCTTTAATGAAGTTTGGCATATTATGTGGGTTAACTATATTGATTTTACATGCAATTAATGAATGATTCTTAAAGTGGTTATAGATGTGTAGTTATTATGTGTAGTAAGGGTATGTGTAGGATCATAATGGGCCAAAAAGTGGCAATATGATGGGTATTTGTAGGGTATGTGGCTGATGACTTTTTTTTAACCAAAAGTTAATGAAATGAAAAGGGTTTTTAAAGGAGATTCTCATCTTTTTGCCAATATAAATTATGCTTTACTTTGAATTTAATAAATAATTATTATTCATTTTCTATTTGAATTATGACTAAAGCCCTGATTGATGGGCTGATTGAAAAACATCTATAGTTTTCAAACGGTATCACATTCCATGAATCCAAAACATGCATCACATTCTATGCTTCAATACTATAGGATTGAAAAAAGAAAAAATGAATTTCATGAAGTTTTGACCAAGTTAAGGTAGTCAAACATACAAGTTTTTATATTTTTTAAAGGTTGTAATAAAAAAATCATTATTAATTATTTACTTGGAAAAAAATTACAAAAAAATATGCATCACATCCAAACATGAGTCCTCTACTTATGTCTAAAATATTATAAAAATACTATCATTTTATTATGGTTAGGGTGGTCAAACAGACACCTACTTCTTATTTTTTCCTTGAAATTTAAGTACTACTGCATTGAAATTTCAAATTTTCACAAAATAGATTATTACTTTTTTAAATAAACCTAGTATTTTAGAAACTACATTCAATCTGCTACAAATTCTATTCTTACATATTTTTGAAATAATATAGATAACTTATTCAAGTTTTTACGGAAAGTTTCCTAACTCTTTTTTTTTTTGAATTTTTTGCCATTTAAGGGCCTATGTTTTCCATGATGATACTACACATACCCTTAAGCTTGCTATGAAGATTTAATATTCCAAGTTGAGGAAGACACCACCAACTGGGCATGCACCATAATTTCTAGCTGAGGAATCACTCCAAGTCAAAGGCAGTCGACAACAAAAAAATTCTTCATGCAATTGAACATAATTGCCTTGTAGTGGACCTTCATGATTGAGCATGCATGGGAGTTACTGCTATGCTGGGTCTACCTATAGACTTGCATGTCTGACATGATTCCATACATGTGTAATCACCACTGCTCCACATTCTCCTATTTTTCCTAAATGGCATCCTCCTAGTCATGGACTTGACTGCCTTGTTTAATTGTAGTATAAATAATGATTTGATACTCCATTAGTTGCATGATTTGATATTGTAATCTTATTCTCCAGTTTCAATAATACAAATACATTACTCTCTTGTATGCATGATTTACAATGAATAAAATAAAGTTCTAAGTTCAAGCACTTGAGTTGTTATTAGTTTAGAGGATACTTATCCAAGGGGGCCCACTTGGTGAGTAATCTATCTTATTAGTTTAGCATTAGTTTAGTATTTCTTTTTGTTTAGTACTTAGTTAGAAATATAGTATTGATTGTTCCTACAACCAAAGCAGACAGAGTAGTGTCTCATTCATTGCTCTGATTTTTATTCATGTTATGCATTTCATCTTAGCATAGTCATCGATTGATATTCAACATTTTTCTCTTTCCCTTTCAAGGAATTTACTTTCAGTATTGTGTTTCTTAGTTGTAAAATGAAATGGATACTTTGAGTTCCTAGTAAACATACTGTGTTGACCCATTTCAAGTTGGTGTCCCTAGGTTGATAATTTAAATGCACCTTCTTGACGATTGAGATAGCTATTCACACTAGATGTTCAATCTCTAAGTCATGGCTACAAAGGTTTAGTTATTAAAATAATTGTAGGAGACCAATATTTTTGGCACCATTTCCGAAGATGGTGTCAAGCTAGGGAGTCTTTTGGAGTCATTGGTATTTTTCCTTTCTATAGTGTTTCTAGAAGGTATTCTTTGTATGTGCTCATTTTGGAAGTAGTGAACCAATTTTTTTTGTGTGAGGTGACTGATAGTGAGTGATGCCACATGCATAGAGGAAGGAGAAGGGATGCTTATGGGAGATTCCTTTCTAACAATCCTAATCCACTTTGGCTAGTTGAATATTAGAACCTACCAGGAGAAGTAGAATAAGAAGAAGAAGATCCATGACCCTTTGTTGATGCATATCCTGATTTGACTAATTTGGAAGTCACCTCTAAAGATCAAAATCAGCTTGAGAACCCTTTTTCTTTGGAACAACATCAATCAGGCATGGGTGATGCAAATTGGTACATACCTAGCCAACCAACTTCTCCTTTCCCCATTTCCCATCAAAATGAACTTGACAATTAACATCCAAAACATTCCTGCCTCAGCACTCCTAAAGTTTTATGGAGTTTTCATAGAAGATCTTGATACCTTCTTATTTGAGTTTGACATACTCTACGGGAGTTATGACTATACTACTGATACCCATAGGATTAAGCTATTTCCTACCACTCTGAAAGAGGTTGCATTAAGATGGTTCATGAGCCTAGGCAGAGATACTATGGAGACTTGGGAAGACATGAAGATAAAATTCCTTGAGAAATACAAGGAATATTACAAGGGCAGTGACATGAGAGGAGGTGACATTTTTTGGATGTAACAAAAGGAAGATGAGAGCATGGAAGATTACATTGCAAGGTTCTCATTTTTCATTCAACAGTCCCTAGACCATACATTTAATGAGGAATCAATGACAACTATGTTGATGCCTTGGACCTCATGGTAGGAGGAGATATCTCTTAAGCTCCTTTGGAGGATATCAAGAAAATATGCCAAAATTACTCTAGGGTAGCTTCAAAGAAAGGGAGAACTTATCAATCTTCCAGACGGGTAAGTCATCTACTAGTATAATCTTGATAATGCAACCATTGATGCTCAAACCTAAAGTTCCCTTTTTATAAGCCTCTAGATATAAGTAGTAAAATCCTTCCTTAAAATGTTTCCACATAGCTTAGTATAATTCCATAGGAATCCCATTGCTTCTTGGGCTCTTATGAGGGGTCATGGAGAAAAGATCATGTTGTAGCTTTTCCAAGGACACAATTCTATTGAAATATTAGTTGTATCTAGAGCCAATTTCATTAGGAATGTAATGTTAGACAATAGATCCTAAAGAATTTTTGAATATTTTTTCATTGATCATGTTTGGAAAGATTCTCATAAAATCATTTGAAAACATTACATATGCCAAAAATATTGGTTTGTAAAACCTAAAATTTATTCCTTATAGCATCAATTCTTTCTTTTTCATGTTTCTAATTGAGATAATTAAAAATGTATTTAGTACCACTACTGAATTTGACTCCATTTTCCAAAAAATGTTCATTGGTCTTGCGAAATTTTTTTTTTGGACAACTGAGGAACTAATGAAATATTTTTTATTGCCAAATTTTCATCAAAATTTAGATGAAGAATTAAACGTTGAAATAACAGACCAAATTAGCTGGTTGTCGGCATCATAAAATGGATTTATTGTTCATCAGAATATCAATGACAACTTCATGTATCCACTAACAAATTATAACCAAAACACAATCAAAATGCCTCTTCCAAAGTATCAAAACAACACTAGAAGTTCGTTTCCAATTCGACAAAATGGGCAATTAGTTATGATGAAGCTTTCATCACATCTATAGCAACTTCATCAAACCCTTTCAGTGATTCATTAGTTTCCTTCATCAAAATTGCAATGAAACAATGTAATTTTTTAAAAAAAATATTCATTGAAATGTACCATCATGGAGAGTCTTGGCAATGACCATCAAAACCAACCCATCGGTGAGAGATCAATCATCTGCAAAGGATAGAAAACTCACTCTGATAGTCCATGCCTTGTCGGCAACTTCAATTGGCAAGATAGATCCAATGTCACATCGATCTGACCTCTTCAGATGTCTTAAATAGACCTACACCATGTCATCATGGAGACTCTTGGTGATGACCATCGAAGCCAACCCATTAGTGATAGATCAATCATTGACACAGGATAGAAAAATCACTTTGATAATCCATGACTTGTCGATAAGTTCTATTGGCAAGATAGATCCAATGTCACACTGATCTAACCTCTAGGTGAGTTTTAAATAGACCCACACCATGTCATCACAGAGACTCTTGGAAATAAAAACCTAAGCCAACCCATCAGTGAGAGATCAATCATCAACTGGGACAAGATAGAAAACTCACTCTCACCATCCATGTCTTGCTAATGACTTCCATCGGCAAGATAGATCTAATATCACACCGATCTGACCTATCTGACAGTTTTAAATAGACCTACACCATGTCATCACAGAGAATCTTGGCAATGACCACCAAATCCAATCCATCAGTGAGAGATCAATCATCAGAATAGGATAGAAAACTTACTTTGATAGTCCATGTCTTCCTGATGGCTTCTGTCAGCAAGACATATCCAATGTCACACTAATCTAACCCCTATGGGAGTTTTAAATAGACCTACACCATGTCATCACAGAGACTCTTGGAAATGACCATCGAAGCTAACCCATTGGTGAGAGATCAATCATCAACATAGGATAGAAAAATCACTCTAATAGTCCATGTCTTGCCAATGACTTCCATCAGCAAGATAGATCCAATGTCAGACCAATCCGACCTCTTTAGCTGGGAGTTTTAAATAAACCTACACCATGTCATCATAGAGACTCTTGGTGATGACCACCATAGCCAATGCATTGGTGAGAGATCAATCATTGGAATAGGATAGAAAACTCACTCTGATAGTCCATGTCTTGCTAATGACTTATGTTGGCAAGACATATCCAATGTCATAGCGATCTGAACTCTTCAGGAGTTTTGAACACTACTAGTTATTAGCAAGAAATTCTGAGGGTCTCACCAATTAAACAAGTTTCTAAAAGCAAGTAAAATGGAGTTTTGAACACTTGAGAACAACCAAGGGCTAACAATGGAAGGAGTTAAGAAACATCTAGATTGAAGAGAAAATGTGTAGGGAAAATGCTGAGTAGTGTCAAGAGAATAGAGCTTGTAGAACATATTCTTGACCTAATCAAGCTCTTGAACAACTTAAACAAAATTAAAATACTAACACATACATGATACATGTAATGAACTTCCAATAGCTACTATCTTTTTCATTAATGGAGAGGTAGGTAAAGGAGAAATAATTATAATTGTAACACTATTCATAGTCCAGTAAATTATGTTTGTAATTTGTGTTCAATGGACCTCATTTTTATCATTATACTACCCATCTAATAGCATATTTTAATCTAGGGTTCAACTATCTCATTCAATTAACCATATAAAGTACTATAAAATAAGGTAAGACTTTTACTTGAGAAGAGTGGGTACAATTGTAGGATTAAAGTTCTTGCAATCATCAGGATTTATTGGTACATAGACACAACCTACAACATATGAAGTAATGGATGACTATAGGTTAGTGAAATTGTCCTTAATATGTGACTAGTTTGTAAATTGATTAGTAGAAAATAAGGTTACAAACAAATCTACATAAAAAATTATGAGGAAAAACTACTGTAACCATCAAAATAGATGAAAAGTACAAAGGAAAGAGTTGAGCTACATCTCTAGAGCCTAAAAAAACACATGCAAGAAACATAAAGAAAAGAACAAACCAGTTTTTGGATGAATACAAAATGGTGCCTTCAGCAAGTTATTCATATGCTTTCACCCCTGATAGGACATTAAGAATATTTTAGTCTTCATACTTGAAATTAACTACTTACCAAAAAAACCCAGAAACCAATATTATATACCTCCATGTCTAGCCGAGGGTAGGTATAAGATAAAAGAATTTCCTCAATGCAATGCCAAAAAATATCAATGTGTGTGTAGGTTTGTATTACTCAAAATATCATTTCACCACCTAAAGAAAAATACCAAAGTGATGTTTTAAATTTCAATCTTCACATAGGATCCCTTATCGCTACACATGGATATACAAGCATTATTCAAGCTCTAAACTATTCAAATATTAAGTATTTAATTAGCTATAAGATGGAAAGTTGTTGTTTAGACATAATCCATCATCTTTTACATATCTTTATTCACTCCTAGAGTTTTAGATAAATTTGTGTAAATTAGACAAAAATGTGAATCTTTTATGACAAAGAAAATTCTTAAAAGGAGGGGGGAGAGAGTAAAGGGTAGGGGGAAAGATAATTCTTGAATGTATAGCAAAGTATAACATTTTGATCATTATAACAATGAGACAAATCTTAAGTTTGAAGCATTAATATCATTCAGAACATTTATGATCAAGAATGAATGTAAGTAGAGAAATTTTTGCATACTTGCAGATGGTACAAAATTTCATGGTTAAGTGGAAGCCTCCCATCAACAACAAGATCCAAATATCCATGTATCTATCTCAATCGAGCCTCTAAACCCTTCAGAGTTCTCAATTTTTCCACTAACCTGTTATGCACAAAAGTTAAATTTTAGAGTTATTTTACCACTAAAAACAAAAGAAACAAAGCTTTGAAACCAAATCCACACACAACATAATGTGGTATACATAAAAACCCATACAAACAAAATAAAATTAGAACATTGGAATAGAAACAACTTCAAATTATGATGTAGAGCATGGATTCAGGGTATAAAGAATCATTTTTCTACCACCATAGTGAAAAGTTAGCACTTTATTTCATCTTTGCATATTGGTTTGATGCTTCAAATGATGCATTTATTATATTGAAAATTGCATTACCTTATTGAGATTCTCTTTGTTTTGAGAATAGTTTAATATTCTCTACTTAACAGGGCCAACCACATGATGGTGGAAGCTCATTTGGCCCCTTCCCCCACCCCCCCTCACATCACTCTCAATTCCTCATACCTAATCATATAACATTAATCATTCATTAACATATTCACATTCTTTCTTTCATTTTATACATATTATAAAAAATATGTTTGTCATGATATGATTACAATCACTCTTTTTTTTGTTTATTTTTTAAAGCTAAAAAACTATGAAGTGGATTATCATTTTCAAAATCATATGTCCACCCTTTAGTTCTTCTTCTCTCTGCTTGTGATCTTAATGTATGCCTAGTGATATGCTCACAATGTGGATGTCATTGCAAGGGGGGTTTGCTGCAATAAGAAAGAAATGCTAAATTGATATGTTTTAATATAATTGTTACAATTATTTCATTAATTAAAAGAACATTAGAGTGGTTCTCTTTACCTGATGGGTCCACATCACGTTCCTGAACTTCTCTTATAGACTCATGCTCAACATGTTGAACACCCTCTAAATCCCGATCTGCAGTTGAAACATGAAAGGTTACAATAATTAATACACCAATTGAAATTAAATATGTTTAAAATAACATTAGAGTGGTGCTCTTTACCTGATGGGGCCACATCATGTTCTTCATCTTCTCTAGCATGATCATGCTCAACATGTTGATCACGCTCTACATGCTCTAAAGTTGAAACATGAAAGGTTACACTAATTTTAATTAAATATGTTTAAAACAACATTAGAGTGGTCCTCTTTACCTAATGGGGCCACATTATGTTCCTAATCTTCTGTAGCTTTATTGAATACTCAACATGTTGATCACACTCTACATGCTCTAAAGTTGAAAGATGAAAGGTTACATTAATTAATACACCAATTGCAATTAAAGATGTTTAATTGTATTGATCCATGCTACATTTTGTATAGCACATGAATACATCCAGTACCGGGATGCACACCATGACCTCCATCTACAGGTTGTGATCCACCTTCACTAGGTTGCATTCCAATGTCATGTGCAGTATTGTCATTGCGTGTATGTTTAAAACAAATAGGCATGTAATTACTTTATGGTGGAAATTAATATTGAATAGATTGCAGAAGTATTCAATTTTGAATAAACTTATTGAGTTTATTTACCTATATGTCAGATGCAGTGGAAGATTGTGTTTTCCTAGTCAAGACTCTTAGGCATTCAACCACGACTCCATAGCCTTGTTGGAAGGAAATCTTTAGGTCCTCTTCTATGGGAACTCTATTGAATTCATAGCCCTACATTTTTGCATAAGATCATGAATTTTGCTTCTATGGTGTGACAAAACCAAATTTTTTTGCAATTTATTATTTGGATGCAATATTTCATTTATTCACACTTACAATTTGTGTGGATAATTTCATATAACTACTAGAGCTAAGTTTGTTCTGCCCTTTTTTTTATAGTCTTTCCTTTGTTTCCTTTGATGTGTCGAGTAGCCTATGAAAACTCTGAAATACATTAGATTATGTAAAAAAGAAAGAGTAATCAATATATAATTACATTGTTGATAGTATCACATACCTTCCTTGGCCTGGTGGTGTCTTTCCTTTTTTCTTTTCAGCCTTCTCCTTTCCATCCAACACTAGTTCCATCCACTTTCCCTCCAGAATCATGGGGGGATGCTCGTACTTTTCATTCTTCTCTAAATGTGACCTATATTGGTCCCTCACATAGTTTAGATAGGTACCAACTTTCTTAAGGACCTTGGTTTGGTTGAATACTTTATCACCAAAAAAAACAACTAAATGGTTAATGAGATCATCTTTTAAATCTCCATTTTGGGCATTCCACCATGTACATATGGTGGGCCTGAAGAGATCCAATGTAATATCACTTAGATATTTATAAAAAACATCACTTCCTACAAACTAATTATGGGATCAATAGTCTAAAAAAAGTGATCAATAAGTAAGTTTCAATTGGATTATATATAATATTAATTAAAAAATTTTAAAGTACCTGGGACCTTCTCTATCTTTATGGGAACGAGATTTTCGATCACCACAAATGTGAACGAAAATGTTCCCATACTAGTAATATGGGAAGATCCAAGAAATGCTACTAAAACATCACCAGTACTAGTGGCCTCTGCATCCCTAAGTACATGTCCTGACACATGTTATGGCATGTGTTCACTGCTAGAGGGTGCAGTAACTAATGCCTACATGGTATGTGTTGCCAACATTTTGAACAATCATATAGGCACAAATAATGTTAGATGATGTGATGTATGTGCAGGAATATCAGGATGGACACTTGTACGAACCCCTACTCCTTGGGCAGCACTCATAGTACCCTAATTATAGCTAGAAGCATCATGAGGACGTGAAAAATCTTGCAAAACAACAAATATTTTAGTTCATGACATAAAAGAGTAAAAAATATAAAACCATGAATGAAATTATGTTATAATTAAAGACCTTATGACAACTTACTTGCATGTTTTGTGCTCTCTCAGTCAATATTTTAACCCTCTCTCTTATCTCGTCTATTTGAGGAACTATGAATAACAACTTAAGGATTTATTGATTACATTTTTTGTGGGTCTTCCTTATCATATCAAGAAGGTTTGTTGAATAAGCGGTGTCTTTATCACATAATATTGATTGCACCTCCCTATGGATGCTCTTTTCTATTTCTCGTGCCTTTCCCCGATCAGTTGACTACAAGAAGAATGTTAAAAATATTATCGAAATTAACCCAATAAACTTATGAAAAAAGCATAATAATAAAACATTTTGCTCGTATCTAATTTGTACAATTACAATGAGGTAAACCTATTGGTTAGAAGTGCCTAAATATGCATCGTGATCAGTGCTCTATACCGAAGACTTCCCTGCATGATCAATGTCCTACTGTGACAAAAATTAAATATAAAAAAACATTACCAAAATGAAACCAATAGACTTAGAAAAAAAACATAAGAATAAAATGGTATATTGGAGTCATTAATTAGTGGTTGGGTAAAATGGTACATTGTATGTACCACACCCATAGTAACTGTGTTTGTAACTAAGTTATTCAAATTGTAATTGATTAGCAACTTTTCCCCTATAGTTATTGATTTTATCACACATATGAATACACGGTTTCCCTCACGTGCCTCAAATATGAAATTGGGTTGCTTATTTGTTGACCCAAGTTGTGTACTAATTATAAACCCTACAATATTCCTTGATGCTTTTCGCCTTCCATCAAGGTACATGGTCACGCCCACAAAAGGATATAAAAATCATGGAAAAACCTATCCTGGGAATTGGACATTCTAGCAGGTGACTAATATCTTTTCATGGATTTTCATTTACTTTTCAAACCAAGCCACGTATACTTTAAATGGAGTAGCATGATATGTGCACTAATAACTAGTTTGCAGACACCATCTATAGAAAAAAAATGCTTAAAATTAGTGCAACATAAAGCTTTTTAGCTCAAACACAACTCAGCTAAAACAGAAATCATAGCAACTATTATTAAAGGAAAAACTATGAACTGGCCTTATGCTGCAGGAACAAATACAAGGATTAATTCCTGATGTTGCAGGAACAATACAAAGGTGAGTTTCCATTGAAATCTATAGAAATAGATTCTAACTAGTAATCAACACGAAATGAAAATTTAACTACAACAACTTGCTACAGAATACTTACTAAGTTGGCCCCCTTAGCAAGCATCAACTAGATTACACAAGAAGTTGACTCAAAGCATCATCAAATTTTATTCATACTCAGAACCAGGATACATTGATTACTCTGTTTGAGATAAAATTAACATAGAACTCTATTGCTTATTAACTTAATTTTAACACATACTATTTCATCCTTGTTCACTCACATAGGAGGAACGGTTATTTAAATGAAAAAGGAAACTAACTAACTAACAGAGGGAGTCGTGATCATAAATACATTCTAAATCCATAGAACATATATTCATAAGTGAAAGTCTATCTGCTCAATGCGACCCAGAGAAAATATAGCATTACACACTCCCTAGATCAACGGATCGTTTAAGCTTCTTCCCAAATATTTAGTCAAAGAGTTATTACTAGAACAACTTCTTCAACAAAACCGAGATTCTTTACGCTTGATTAGCTCCTGCTCCCTCCAACAACCTGCAATAAGTGACAGAGGTGAAGGAAAGCATACACACAAGTGACATGGCATCCATTCATTAATCACACATTAATCCTATTCCATTATCCAAAATTATAAGCATACATCAGCCATGCGGAAGGTCAAAAAGGTAACTAATAAAATTATCAAGCTACAAGAATATGAAATTCGTTGCTACAAGATACCACCCAAAAAGTCTTTAATCAATAGGTTTAAACAACTATTAATAACAAAAGTAAGAGTATCAAAAGTTTCAAACTATGAGCATATTTAAGGCTCATCAATATGCCCCTTACTTATCATAATTCTAGTCCTCCAACATTGAATTTCATTCTTGTTTCCCTAAAATTTGATGGAGTAACATGATCCTGCAGCGAATTTCCAAACTTGAAGTAGAAACCTTGTGTAAACTGTCATCTTTCAAATCTATGGTTTTCTATTTCTTCATTGATTTCCTTGGCTTGGTAGGGATAGGGTGGCCACATTAAAACTCAAAAGGACCTTCTTCCTTACTGCAATTCCTTTTTCTTACCAAGAATAACAACTAGATATTTGCATAAAATAATCTTAATAACTACTTAAACTAAGTAGTTAGCTTGTTCTTAGGATATGGCTTCACAATCATACTTTTGAAAGTACAAGAACATAACTATGTTGGCAAACGTAAATTTGGCGTAGGAAAATTTCAAATTAGAATAACCCTGCCCCCTCCTTAGCATTAGACATGTGTCCTCACATGTGCAGGGTGATAAGATTGAAGCATGCAATTACAATTGATATATACATTACAATTAATGAATAAACAGAAAGAATAAATTATGCGATAATGAAAAGATTTTGCATACCTTGAATTTAGTTCTCGGGCATGCCATAAAGGACAACAGTGGATCATGAAATGATAGCTGGGAGATTGAATGCATGAATGAGGTGGAGTGGCAATATGGATGATGTGGCAGATAAAGGAATGAATGATGGGACAGATGGATGGAAGATAAAGAAGTGACATGTGGCAACAAGTGGAAATGAAGAAAAAGGGGTTTCCTTAAAAAGGAAACCTTTATTATGAGCATGCTTTTCAAAATTACAGTGAAGCTATAGGAGAAAGGCCAAAGCCTTTAGCTATAGGAGAAGGCATAAGGGTCGGAGGTTGTGGCTGTTGAGACTACAAGAATCCTAGGAGTTGGTTCTTCCATTGCTAAGAGCCTCTCTATTGAGGTTGCTATTGCCAGTTACCTAGAGGTGGAGGCCATTGTGCTTGTGGCTGCTGCCAACCTTGTCTTTGAGCCCATGGTCTCCTTTGTGCAATGAAGAACACTTGATCATCATCACCTTCTACTGGCTTAAAGTCAGTAGGTAACTGCTTAGCTTTCAGATTGGCCACCATCTTGCATCTGCAGTCACGTTTCTTCTGTCTGCAATGTGGACAAAACTCGGCAAAGATTGCTTCAGGTTCCTCATGTTTCTTCTGAGCTTGCATAGTGTCCAGTTGTGTAGCCATATTGTTAATGATATCTTGCTTGAAATCAGATAGAAAATTTGTTATCTCCATCCGGGAGACTCCACTAGAAGAAGATTATCCCACTATAGCATGATGACCTTGACCTTTCTTAATAATTGCTCGAGAGTAGTTAAGACATATTTTCTTGATATCATCCCAAGGCAGTTGGGTTATATCACCTCCTCACATCAGATCTAGGGTGTCTATATAGGCATCACTGATTCCCCTTAGAAAAAGTAGTTTCTGAGAGTCTTTGTTGAGAGTATGGTTTGAATTCTTTTTCAGGGAAAACAAGAATCTTGAGATATAATCCTCCAGAATTTCATCCTCCTTCTGCTAAATTCTGAATATGTCATCACCTTTACTACCACGCTTACAATATTCCTTATATTTCTCAAGAAATTTTGTTTGCATGACTGCCCAACTATCAACAACACCCCTTCCCAAACTCATGAACCATCTGAGAGCTCCCTCCTTCAAGGTGGAGGGAAACAACTTCAGCTTGTGTGCATTTGAAGTGTAATCATAGCTATAACAAAAGATATCAAATTGAAACAGGAAAGTTTCAAGGTCCTCTGTAACTAGGTCATAGAACTTGGGAAGTAATGAAGAAGGAATATTTTTAAGGTTATCAGTATCTTGCTGGGAAACAATGGGAAACCCAAAAGTAGGAGGTAGATTAGGTGGATTATTTTCCATATTTGCTTGTTGGAATATCAAAGCAAATGGATTTTCCTCAGGTTCTTCATCAACTGGGCCAAATGGCAATTCAACAAATAGGTTTTCAGGGAGGAACCTTTCCAGCATGTCTCTTCTTCTATGCATGCAATAGAATAAATGGTATTCGAAAAGAATTTGAAAATACTTAAACAACTGACTAAACTACTGCTAACAATGACTATAGCAGGTTCTTAGATTGACACCATCCCTGGTAATGGAGCCAAAAAAATGGTCACGCCCACAAAAGGATATAAAAATCACTGCAAAACCAATCTTGGGAATTGGACATTCCAGCAGGTGACTAATATCTTTTCATGGACGCTCATTTACTTGTCAAATCGGGGCATGTATACTTTAAATGGAGCAATAGGGTATGTGCACTAAGAACTAGTTTCTAGTCACCATCTATAGAAAAAAAATGCTTAAAAGTAGTGCAACATAAAGCTTTTTAATTCAAACACAACTCAGCTAAAACATAAATCTTAGCAACTATTATTAAAGGACAAACTATGAACTGGCCTTATGTTGTAGGAACAGACACAGGGATGGATTCCCGATGCTACAGGAACAATACAAAGCTACATTTGTGTTGAAATCTATAGAAATATATTCTAACTAGTAATCAACATGAAATGAATAGTTAACTACAACAACTTGCTATAGAATACTTACTAAGTGCCCCCCCTTAGCAAGCATCAACTAGATTATACAAGAAGTTGACTCAAAGCTTCATCAAATTTTATTCATACTCAGAACCAAAATACATCGATTACTCTGTTTGAGATAAAATTAACAAAGAACTCTATTGCTTATTCAACTTAATTTTAACACATATTGTTTCATCCTCATTCACTCACATAGGAGGAATGGTTATTTAAATGAGAAAGGAAACTAACTAACTAACAGAGGGAGTCGTGATCATAAATACATTATTAATCGGCAAAATAGATATTTATAAATGAAAGTCTATCTGCTTGATGCGACCCAGAGAAAATATAGCATTACACACTCCCTAGATCAAAGGATCATTTAAGCTTCTTCCCAAAGATTTGGTCAAAGAGTTATTACTGGAACAACTTCTTCAACAGAACTGAGATTCTTTGCACTTGATCAGCTCTTTCTCCCTCCAACAACCTGCAATAAGTGATAGAGGTGAAGGAAAGCATACACATAAGTGACACAACATCCATTCATTAATCACACGTTAATCCTATTCCATTATCCAAAATCATAAGCATACATCAACCATGCAGAAGGTCATAAAGGTAATTAATAAAATTATCAAGCTACAAGAATATGGAGTTCGTTGCTACAGGATACCACTAGAAAAGTCTTTAATCAATAGGTTTAAACAACTATTAATAACAAAAGTAAGAGTATCAAAAGTTTCAAACTATGAGCATATTTAAGGCTCATCAGTACATATACACTCCTTTATTTTGATCCTCATGTTTTTGCTATATATAATTTGCTGATAGTGCATACCTACACATACTTCGTGCACATAAAACTAGTTGCATCCAATCTTTGTAACTGTAATAGGATACACCATACTCCATCAATTCAATAATTTTTTCATAATAGACCTTTATGGTATCCATGCAAAATAGGCCCAAACCATGTAATGACAATGGTGCTATGCGATATATCCTCTCATTTACACAAAAATTAGTGTTTATTGGAGGAAATCCTTGGGTACCCATTGTTTTCATAGATGTTTATACCTCAAGGGTACTTGGATGTCACCTATGCTCTCATCATCATAAGAACATGACCCCCCTTCAGCAAGAAAAAATTCCATTCATGTACGAATTTTTCTTCTAATCTTTTGACCTCTAGTTGATCTCTCTCTTTTAGACCTACTACACGTCTCGCTTTCCTCTTATCTTCTTGAATTTCCATTGCTCGAGGAAGATAGATTTTTAAAATACCTATTTGGTGGTACCTGCACTCATAAGGATGTTGAATGAAGTTCTTTCATGGTGATGTGATCCCAAGGTGACATTATGATTAATCTATCATTTCATTGCTAGAATTTGATAGGTTATAAGGTAATGAAGTCTTGATAGATTGCAATTTATTGTTACTACCATCCAAATGTGTCCATCACAAATAAAATCTACTTAAAGTTTTAACTCCCAAACTTTGTAACAAGTGTTAAATGTGACTATGGTCCACTAGTTACACAACCAATGCCTCAAATGTATTCTCTAATTGTAATCAAAGGACTTTTTCTCTTCATTCAAGTAAATAAACTTGAAGGAAAACACCACCAAATGGTTTATTGGACACCTACATGGCTAAAAATAGCAGAAAATTTATATTTAATTTCCATATGTCTAAGTTGTTAATATGGAGGGAGTGTGTACTACACTGGTTAAGTCATCATAATTTTATGCTTTGGCAATAATTTTTTTTAAAGTCATCTTAAATCTTCCTATGTCTAATTGCTAGGAAACTTTTGGTATGTTTTAAGGTAGGATGAGTGGTTGCATCAATGTTCTAGTTCTCTATGACAAGGTTTCAACATCTTCAAATAGTGAATGTTAGTGCTCATAGTCATTTGAAACAACAACATTTTGATTATGTCTGATGGTAGGATTTGATAACTTAAAATATCTCTACTTCGAAACAAAATTATCTCTAACAACTCTAAGAGCTATAATGGGATGGCCACCATCATAGGAAAGATTATTCATTCTCACTTTTAGGTGTTAAAATTTAACAATACCTTGATAGATGAAAGAGCCCAAATAGCCTTTCTGCATGGTATCCAAGTACACATAGAAGTGGTCTTCTCTTATATGGTTGGACATGACTTAAAGAACATAGATATGAATTATTCATTTAACCTAAGATTTTCTCATAATTCCATCATTGGAAAAGTATGATCAAGTTATTCTATTATGAAGAATTGGTCTGAGTGCCTCTAGTAATCACTATAAATGTTTGTAAGGATAAAATTACTAATTAAATTAGGTAGGAGAGAATGAACTTTGAGTTCTTCAAAGATTATATTTTTCTATTCATAATTTTTAAGGGTTGTGTGTGGAGGAGGTTATCACTACGAAGAAGGGAGGAGAGCTTTCCTTGCATATGTTTGTGGTGGAGGTATTAAAGGAGAATTGTATGCCTTTATTTCCATTCATTAGAGCTAGCTTAGCCTAGCATATACTTGGGCTAAGTCTACAATTGCTTCAAACTCATGTGATGAAGGCTATGTGTGATTAAATCCTAGACCTCAACCAAGATGTGGGTAGATTATGGGAGTTTTGCCAAGACCTGAGGTTGGTCGATAAAAAGGTGAAAGACTAAACTATTTTTTTTTTGTCTTATCTTATACCATTTTATGAGAATGGGGTGCCAATGTATGAGAAGATCTTTGGAAACTAGGCATGAAAATTGTAGGTGAAAGAGAATGGGGGTGCCAAACTTACAGTACTCATTGTCCCTTCATCGTCAATTTTCCCTACGTACCCTCAACCTCATCCTCGATGCTAGTATTGACCTTGTTTTCACTCCTCCAAGCTCTTCCTCGGCACTAATATTGACCTTGTTTTCACTACTCCAAACTCTTCATCGGTGTTGGTATTGACCTTGTTTTAACTCCAAACTCTTCCTCAATGCTAGCATTAACCTTGTTTTCACTACTCCAAACTCTTCCTTGGCACTAGTATTGACCTTTCACTTCTCCAATTTGATGAGCTACAACCTAGTTTCATTAGGTTTTAGAGTATGTTAATTAAATTGAAAATTATGGTGCCACTGAGCTAGGTTTTAATATTCTACATTATAGTTAAGTATATATTAGCTATATTTTGCATAATAAATAATATAATTATTCAATTTATTATAATTATATACTATATTCTTTAAAAAAATTATTAAATACGTATAAAATTATTATAATTAATAATTAATAATAAGTATATTTTTATATAATACAAAATATAATTAATATAATATATATTTAATATAATAGTATTATATATTAATATAATTTTAATATGAGAGAAACTAAATTTTGATTGGTTGTTTCATGTCAACAATCCAAGGATGGCATGTGTCCTTTGGGAGTTATGCTCAAGGTAGCATTCCATTTGATTAAATATATGATAATTCTCCTTTAAAACCTCTTCAATGTACCCATTGCACACTTAAGGAGACAAAGATAAATATAGGGAAGAAAATATATAAAGAGAGGGAGACAGTGACGAACTTACAAATAGAAAGGGAGACAAGGAGATAGAGAGAGGTAGAGGGATAAAGAGATAAAGATGAATAGATAGAGATATAGGGAGGGTGATTGATATAACTCTCCCTGTCACTCTCTATCTCTCTATATCTCCCACTTTCCATGTTGCTCCATCATCCCCCCTCTATCTATTGAGCTATCTCTGCCTCTCCCCCCTTTCTCTCTCATTGAATCCATCTCTCCCTCCATATCTCCTACTCTATATCTCTATCTCTGTTTCTCTTTTTTATCTCCTTCTCACTCCTCTCTCTATCTCTACCTCTATTAGGATCTCTCTATCTCTTTCACCATCCACCTCTATCTCTCTATATCACCTTGTTTCTATGTCTCTCCCTCTCCCTCTCTCCCCTATCTTCTTCTCTCTCTCCCTCTCCCCCTCTTATTTCTCTCCCTCTTCTACCTATCTATCTCCCTCTCTTCTCTCTTTTCTTCTTCAACCTCTATCCCTTTCTCCCCCTCTTCTCTATTTCTCCTACTCTACCTATCTATATCCCTTTCTCTCCCTCCCCCTCTCTATCTCCCCCTCTCTATCTCTCACCATCTCTCCCTCCCTATCACTCCTCTCTCCATCAACTCTCTATCTCTACCTCTCTTCCTTTCTCTTCCCATATATCTCCATCTCTCTTTCTCTTCCCACATCTCTCTCTCTCTCTCTCTCTCTCTCTCTCTCTCTCTCTCTCTCTCTCTCTCTCTCTCTCTCTCTCTCTCTCTCTCTCTCTCTCTCTCTCTCTCTCTCTCTCTCTCTCCCCATCTATCGTTATCTCCCCATATATTAAATAAGAAGCAATGAAGGCATACAATAGTATATGTTGGTAAAACTATAATAGTGTTTTATTAAACTATAAGTAACACTTACCTTTCTAATGTCAAGCCTTCTTATAAAAATAGTGTTTTATTAAACTATAAGTAGTTTAGTGTGACCACTCTTCATTCAAAATGAAATGCCAAATGTAGAAATTGTTTTGTTTCTTTTGTCAAGTTTCATTAACCATGCTATTGACTAGGTTGAATAAATTTGTGTTATGACCCTTCATCTCTTTAAAATAATTAGACAATACTAGCGAGATCAGGAAGGGGAGAAAACTAAACTCCTTCAAAATAGGGGTAGTTGTGGGTTTGTTGGTTTTCTTTGCATACTATATACTTAGTTCCTCTATGATAAATAAGTCACTTTAGATCATTTTATTATTTGTGTATCCTAACTAATATAGAGTAAGCTTTTTTATTTTAATTGACTACTACATAATAGTTTGTGTTGAAAGAATTGTTTCCATTCTTTGTAGTTTTTACATTGGAATACAAATCATATTTAGTTTCATGCCAATATACTTCTTTCATAAAGATATTTGTTTAAAATAAGTGCTTCATAACCCATCCAATCAAATCATAACCTATCAAAAAGGAAATAGGAATTTTATAAAGAAAAGAACACTTGACCCAATCATAAGTGTATGGCCTTCGCAGAAAGGAGTGATCCACCTTAGCAATAACAACTACCTGATCTAGACCTAGTAGGTTCAACTCAACCAACCTATCAAACTACCTTTAAGAGGCTTCCAACAAGTTTAGAATGGAAAATTTTAAAAATCCAAACAACTCTCAAAGCCTGACAAAGAACAAAAGTCAGATTTCACACTTTGACTCCTTAAATCCTCGTAACAATGCAAAGCTAGTTTTTTCCCAATAACTCAAAACATTCCCAAAACACCAGAGAAACCTGTGATGGTTTTACAAACCCATTTTGGAGTTATTAAACATACTTCAAGGGAAAGTACAAGTGATTTTGCAAATTTTACAGTGATTTTGCACTCATTGATTCCCTAAAGAAAACATTATCTTGAGTATAATCCGTCATAGTCACATGTGATCACATCATTCTTGACCAATTGATATCATGAAAAACCTCCAAAATCTAGTATTCAAATAACCCATATTGACAAGAATTTGTGCAAGTCTCTTTGATTCATAAATTATTATATTCTCATTTTTAGCATATCATAGAAAGAATCAAAATATCACACCGATCAGATTACATAAGAAGATACACATCGAAATGACATGGTCCACGGTCTCACCGATAAATATTTTCATTGGCAAGACAAGTTCCATTTAGGTGAAATGAAAAGGTCATACTGAGCATATAGGTCTCATTGATGAAGTTCCATCAGCAAGTAACCTCTCTTGTCTCACCAATCAAACCACATGGAGTTGTATCAGAAGGAGTCTTGGCAACATGAGATCAAAGGAATAATCATCGGCCAGACTTATAAGATCAGGTAAATTACTGAATGTCTTAGCGATACACCATGTTGTACCAATGAAGACACAAATAGATCAAGATAGTCGTCGGGGTGACTCTTGGTGACATTTATATGAATTAGATGGATAGATTATGTGATATCGGCATAATGTCTTCCTGACCAAAAGAATGTTTAATGAACATTAGTCAAGCCTAAATAAAATGATCACCCAAAATTTGAATTATCTTTCCAATAGAATATTTGATGTGACAATGGGTAAATTCAAAGATCACCTATGCTCGTGTTCAAAGCTAGGATTACTAAAGAAGAGATATCAAGGAGATTGTCTTACGGTCTCATTGATGAAGGGAATCTATTGGCAAGACAAGTCATATGGGCATGAAAAATATATGTTGGCCTGAATGTTGAAGTCTCTTCGCCAAGAGTCTTCACGATGACATGGTGTAGGTCTATTTAAAACTCCTGTAGAGGTCAGATCAGTGTGACATTAGATCTATCTTGTCGATGTAAGTCATTGACAAGACATGGACTATCATAGTGAGTTTTCTATCCTGTGCCAATGATTGATCTCTCACTGATGGGTTGGCTTTGGTGGTCATCACCAAGAGTCTCCATGATGACATGGTGTAGGTATTTTTAAAACTTCTCAAGAGGTTATACTGGTGTGACATTGGATCTGTCTTGTCAATGGAATTCATTGGAAAGGCATGGACTATCAAAGTGAGTTTTCTATCTTGTGCCAATGATTGATCTCTCACCGATGGGTTGGCTTTGGTGGTCATCACCAAGAGTCTCACCGATGAAGTTTCATCGGTGAGACCATCATTTCTTTCACTGACCGGAGCACTAGGAATATATCAGCGAGACATGTACCATTGGTGTAAATCCTAAATGTTCACCTGACCCACTAAGTTACACCGACAAGAGGATATCGACAGGAGTTCTGGTGACATATTCAAGACCAAGAGAAAATTTATTGGTGAGACTTATAACATCAGAGGGACCACTGAATGTGTTAGCGATACTAAAAGTTTAGCCGATGAAGAAACAAATGAACCAAAATGATTTTCAGGGTGATTCTTGGCGATTAATATCGGACAAATGTTAACATCGGTCAGATGTGTAGAGTGTTACCCCGATAAGAAAAGTATTCATTCAATGTTGGCTAGGGTCTAATTTATAGGTCTCCCAAAGTTTGAAGGTGTCTTTCTAACCATTTCATTTGATGTGACACTAAGGAATTCAAAAATATGTTACATTCATGCCTAGAGTTAAAACATTAAATGCACCACGAAGTATAGGTAATTTCATCAATTGAAAGGAAATCGTTGTAAAATGAATATTATTGTGAATTGGTAATGAAGGAAATGAGGAAAAAAATAAAGGGCCAGAGAATTGTTTCAGTTGAAAGACCTCAATCAAAACAAGTACGTCCTCTACATTTTAACTTTTTCATTTCTACAATTTTAAGTGAGTAATATGGAAGCCACCAGCTTGTGGAAGTTGAAAGGTAGAAAAAAAAGTGAGAGAAGTCACCCTAAGAGTAAGAAGCAGAAAGTTGAGTATGGAATTGGGTTGGAGGGTGTTGAATGAAAGTTGAATAAGGATTTAATTGAACAATTTCCTGGCTGTAGGTCTAGAGGTAGGTGCTTCGTGCAACTAAGGGTAGAAGTCGATAAATTGGATGACAAGTGCAAGCACATAGGAGATATTTGTACCCAAATAAGAGGCTATGAATTGTTTAGATTCCACTTTCAACGAAGAGATCGTTTTGAACTAGTTTGTAATCCGTGGCATCTAAATTTGGAAAAATGGTTTTCCCGAATGTGTTTGCCAATATAGAGCTGGTAAAATTCTTGGCCACCCACTATGACTCAAAACTTAAGGCCATGTCTGGACCATCTGGGAAACCATTCATATACACATCAGAGGCTTCAATATGTGAGGTTTCTAAGTTGGAAGGGTGGTGTAATGAGAAAATTGTGAATGAAGAGTTTGGAAAAGGAGTTTTGGAGAATGGACACCACTTATAAGGGTTGGAGGTTACCCTAACATAGAATTAAACAAGATGGTAAAATTGTCCCACTTGACAATGGCGATGGGCCTCCATTCCATGTGGACTTATTCGAGCCCTATATGTGATATACCTATTTCTTGTTAGGACAAGTGTTGGGTATGGAAGTTCCTAAGTATATGTCCATTGTTCTCATGGTAATTTCAGCTAACATTCAATGTCATAATTATAGGTTATTTTACTATGCTTAATTTGTCTCCAAGGAGCTCAACTTACCATTGGTGGCAATCAAGAATAAATACCCTATTCTACACCTTAGGAATTATTCTCTTTTAATGCATCTACTATTGTACTTCAGACAAGAGTTAGGGATTTGGCTAGAAAAGTTGAAGGTTTCATAGTTTGATAAAGAGGGAAAATTGTTACCCATTCAATTGTGGACTGCCATTTGGGATAGTAGGTTTGCTAATTCTAGTTTCTTGTATTTTGAAGAATATTTTGTAGAGCTAGTATACAAATTCTATATTCATCCTTGTGCACACTCATTTTTTGATGAAATAAAATGCTTTCTCAGACCTAAGGAATTTAGTGGAACAATTGATCATAATTGGGGAGACTGGTATTACTTGGAAGATGCTACTATGGTAAGGGTGTTTTGTTTTGAGTATTCTTCATTCATTTTTCCTAAAATAGTCCCACATAGGATTGCATATTTGGAAATTGTAAGACAAATGGATTTTTCTAGTTTCATGAGTAAGGGTACACCAAGACAAGGTTTTGATCCAGAGGGATCTATCAATTTTTCAAAACAAAGGATAAACTTTAGACAATATGTTCATGTGCCTTATCAATTTGATTACATGATTAGAAATTTGGAGGTAGAGGAAGAAGAGAGAGTGGTGGAGGAATACAACCAAGGGTTGTTGGATACAGGGTTCCATTTTTCTAGAGATGAGAAAACTGGAGAAGATATGCCACAAGACCTACCGAGTAGGATTTCTAGATTAAAAACTCAAGATTACAACTGCCCTCCTAGAGAACTATGTGTTGAAGAGAGCCAAGATACAGACACTAGACATATGGCATATAGGTTATTTGTAGCAGACAATGAATTTGTGACTTCTTCAGAATTCAGATCTTTCTTGTATAAGCAAAAGGGCAAGGAGATAAGGGAGACAGGTTATAATATTACACCAAGCAATGAGGAGTAGCTCCTAAATAATTTGAAATTAACAATGGATAGAGAAATGGATAATATGACCCCCAACAAAGGAAGGAAAATGTTAGAGAATGTTGGAGTTATGATCTTTCTAGGGCTGGATTTGAATTTTTCATTAGTGTTTGATAGCTTCTTAAAGGATAATAGTATCAAACACAAGCTTAGTATAGAGGGGGTGACAAAAATATATGCTAGATCCAAATATAACCCAGATGAAGGATCACTCATGATATGGGCCTTGTATCAACCTTATAGAAAGTCAGTGGTGATTGATACAGAGAAAGCATTGGAGATGTCATGACTCTGAAGGTTGGAGAGGTAGATCCTGTGGCAACTGCAAACATTGGGATTAATGTGGAAAAAATAAATAAAGCCCAAATACAAATATTGATAAAATAAAAGGAAATGCAAAAAATGAATAATGAAAGGATCATGAGAGAAAATGATCATTTGAAGGACATGCTAGGAGTCACAATTGGACCTCCTAAATTAATAACACATGGTGAAATATCATAGGTAAAAGATCACTGGGAGGATTCAACTACATATTCACAAGGTAAATATGATGCACTCACTACAATAATCAAAAAAAGGTAGGCCAACTTAATGATTTGGTTGAATAAGCTATGGGGAGCATCTTCAAAGAACCATGTTATAGGGAAAGAACACAAGAGAATTGATGGAAGGATTGAAGAAATTTTTTGAGAATTAAATGAAAGTGATGTCCCTGATAGTGTAGTTATTGGTATGGGTAACCAAATTATAAAGAGACACAAGGACTATTATGAGGAACTGCGAGAAGATGCAAAGGGGTTGGTTGATGCTACGAATATGGGACTTCCTACACTATTTGAAGATGGAGAAAATTTGAAATAGAAAGCCAAGTGGATTGAAGAATGTTAATTGATGCTGCAGCGAATTCTAGAAAATGCTACAGTGAAGGATTTGACATTGGATGAGAGTTGTGAGCATAACGAAAGGGTGATAAAGGTGGAAATATCAGCCAGGAACACATTAGGAGATGTTGATACTCATGAATGACAATATTATCTAGATCATTTATCAAATGTTTATCTATGGATAAATAGAGCCTAATCTCTTGTTTTAATTAGTTAAGTAAAATAGAACATTTGTGAAGGGACGTTTCCCTTCCAAGTTTTGATGTGTTTATATATGTTCCATAGTAATGCAACAAATATAGGTGTTAGGAGATATTCAATAGATAGCTTTCTATCAAAATGCTTTCATATACAAAGACTCAAATGCATGTATTTTTATGGAGTAAATGAAGATATCTAAGTTATGGATTAATATTTTTGTATCAGCTATTTGTTAAATTTATGCAATTATTTCATTGTCTCCATTCTAATGCTTCTCTATTGTTTAAATTGATATAACAAGTTTATACTCAATTTATCATTATACATTTACTATATATGTGTGATTTGGTTATTCAGCTCTCTCAAGTAGGGATTAAAATATTTTAATCAATCACAACAATTGGGAAGTGTTAGTTGGATTAATAAGAAAAATCACATAACTATAATTTCCATTCTATCTCAAGAGGAGTTTTTCAATTATTCACTTGCACATTTACACAAGTTGTAAAAAAATTTTGTGCCTGACATTTTGAATTATTTCTATTATTAAAATCCACATTTGTAGATATTCATTAGACTCCATATACCCAATAAGGCACTGGTCTCCCCTTGTATTCTTTTACAATTTTCATTATTCTTATTTATTTTACACTTACATTTACAAATACTCATACATATGCATTTACTTTTTTCATTTATTTCTCATGTAGTTTAATAGTTTGATAAACTTCATATTATATGTGTTCAAGACTTTAGAATTTCAATTACATTAATTTATGCATATGTTGTATCTATAACACTACAAAACCATATGCTCTTTGCATTTACACTTGCATTTAGAAATACACATTAAAATACATAAATATAGATTTTTTTAATGATATGTTGCATTTATTATTCTAGGAGAGCATCCAGTAATTGCATTTGCACTTACATTTACATTTAAAAATTAAACTTAAATTATCTAAACATTTTACTGTAGTCACCTTTATTATATCTTCAAAAACCCAATAAAAATCATACTCCAATTCGACAAGATGTGCGAGATATGCAGATTTTGAAAAAATAGTGTAGAAACACTAATTCTGCAATAATTTGCTTAATTCTGCTCCAATTCTTCTGAAATTTGTACTGTAGCTTCAATATTTTCTTCAAAAACCCTTTAAAAATCAGAATTTTTTTCTAAAATCTAAAAGACATGCCCTTCCCAAAATAGTGTCCAAAATTGAGAAAAACCTTGCCTCTATGGTGCCAAGATCATGCTCTGATACCATTTGTTATGAAATAAGTTGAACAATAGAAGAATATGATCTGAAATATGCTGCAATTAATTGATAATAACTGAGGATAACAAGCCACTTTGAGGGGGAAAACCTCCAAATATCTCTAATGAGAACACACTTCACAACTTGATGATCAAAATAAGACTCACAACCTCCTATATATACCTATTTATGCCTAGGATATCCCATAGGATGACTTAGTAACACCTATATAAGTCTTAGTCTGACCTAAAAAACTAAATAATAGTATACTAATGATAGTATGACTTAATAGAGAGTTAAGATAGTCATAAGTTGACTATTCACAACCTGATGTACACTAATATTAAGGGCATAGCAGTACATGTTGCAAGGGAAACCAATACGTTAGCCAAGAAATGGTCAATTTGAAAACTAAAACCAAGTCTAAAAACATGAACAGGGGCAGCCTTATATTGTTGAAAGGCTTCGTAAATTCCACATGAAGAATTCAAAGAAGAATTCTAATGGTGCGGAACCTAACTAGGGGTAGCTACTCCAATAGTTTGGTATATATTTGCAGTTGGCAAACAAGGGATAGTATGCACCCATTGAATCTGTATCAAGGTGGTTTGAAATATATTTTCCACTGTGGGTATGGGCATCTATTAAAGCATTTAGAATTCAATGTAATCTCATTAAATGTTGTGCTACGTATGCACAAAATGGATTTATTTAAAGGACTTTAGAAACTTTCAAGCACACCAAAGAGAATGGGTGGGGGCCCTAGCTTGGTTGGCTAAGTAATTTCGTTGCAGCTCTGCTGGTCACAAGTTCTAGTCTCCCCCCCATCCCGTGGTACCGGAGGGCGTGTCACGCCAGCTCCGCCGGTCACGTTAAAAAGTTTACCAGGTGCACTGCAGTTTATAGGGGGTCGTGCTACCCGATTCCTGTAGTCTAAAAAAAAAAATGCACACCAAAGAGAATGAGAGCAATTGGCTTGCATGATTAGAGAGAGAAATTTGACATGCTTGCAGGGGATTGGCTCCTCAATGTGAGTTCAATTTTTTGCATTGATTCAGGGACTGGTCTAAGGTTTTTGAAGGAAGATGGCCAAATGAGATTGATTCTTGTGAGCTCTAAGTGTCTTGGCAAACAAATCTATCACCATTGTGTGAAGGAAGGGTCAAGCTATGTGACAAAAGCTTCTATAAGAGGCATATGTGCTAGTTACAATGGTAATGGGATAGAAAATGGAGAATCCTCAAGTATTTGGTTGTGAGCTATGGTGTGCCCATGGTGCTAGGATGATTTTCTACCATTGTCAAGCAAAGCACAAGCGAATGAAGGAAATAGGGAAAAAGAGGGCAACATGTTGAGATCAACGACAGAGAAGTAAATTTGAATGAAACCAAATCCTAACCTTTTCCCGTGATCTCACACTACCAAAGTGCTCTCTCATTAATGTCACAGGATGGGTGAGAATTCACCATGTGGCATTGGTGGACCTAAGAGATGTTGAGCACATGGGCATAGTTTTTTTTTTTTTAAAGGGGCATGCTCTTAAATATTTGGTGAAGATTTAAATAGTTCTTGGCCTAATAAATTTGAAGACATAAAGCTTTAAAATCAAAATGAATGTGAAGTGAAGCCCAATATCAACCCTTCCAAGGTAGATCATGGGTACAAATTGCTTGTTTTTTAATCCATGCAGGGCTGGCTAGAGGAAGTAAAGTGCAAGGTGGGCCCCTCAAAAGATTAAAGGCATTATATTTAAAATGCTCGAGGAAATTAGAGATTATAATGTGTGTTTTATTTTTCTTGAAAGCCTAGTATTGTATAAAATGAAATATAAAATATGGGCCCAAGATTCTGAAGGTAGATTTTAAATGAATATTTGAACTTCTCCAATGTTTTAAAAGGATGGAATTTTAATTTGTGGAGATGGAAAGTGAATTACACAGGAAATTTTTTGGTTGAGGATAAATTTAAATGCCTTTCATTTGATAGGGAGATTATTTTGAAAGGTTGTTGGTGAAACATTTGAAAGGAAGCTTATGTCAATTAAATATTTCCCATTGTAATATTTAATTGGTTTAATGTTAAAGCCAAATATTTTAAGTGATAGCCCAAGGTGAAATATGTGGGGCTTTTAAAAGGAAAAATATTTTAAAGTGGGTAAGATTCTAAAATGTAGAGTGAAGTAAAATAGCACTCATGAAATATTTTGTCTGAAGGTATAAGTGAATTTGAAAATATAATGTGCAACAATTAAAGAGCAGAAATAAAGCTTTTATGGGAAAATATAAAATTTCAGCTACTGGGTGAATGGAGAGAAATTCTCCACATGGGAAAATCTTTTATTGTTGAATAACTTGGAGCAAAGGCGAATTGAGAGGAAAAGTTTGTTGAAGGAAGAGAGAGTAGAGATTCTTTTCATTTTTTTGATTAACAGTGGATGGAGCTTCCAAATGTTTTCAATAGATCAACTTCTAGAGCTTTCTATTCTTCTATATCTTCTCTCCTATTCTCATTTGTTAAGGATTCTGAATTCTTGTGTGGGGCTAGGTACATAGGAAATCCTGAGTTTAAGTCATGAATTGAGTCTGTAAAGCAGTAAATGTTGATTTCATCAGTAAATATCAGCTAGTTTGTGCAAGTAGATCAATAATTTCTTCAAATTGTATCCTACTTTGTACATCTCAAATCATATGAATTCAATAATATGAAGTATGTTTGGATTTTTCATCTCAATTTCCTCAAGACTATTTTATCTATTTATGGTTTTGTTTCAATGAAATGGTTAAAATACTTTGAGCAGATGCTTGTGATTTCAAGTGTGTAGGTTGGATTTGATAAGAAGATTTTTATTGAAAACAGTAGTGGATGTGTTGGTGGAAAAAATTAATAGTTGTAAATCCAATGGTTGATGTTCATTTACTGATGAATTCTTTTTGTGTTTGATCTATAGCCCATAATTAGGCACTGATTTGTTAGTCAGCTTAATGCATCTCAGAAACAAGTTTAAATTCAAAATCATTTTAAATCCCTATTGTTTGGTTGAGGTTTAGTGTTCTACCTCCCAATTATTGAGTGAGTGTTGATTTACCAAGAATTTAGCCAGATGTGAAGTTGTCAATACTTTCCTTAGTGTATCTAAATTGGGAATTATCTACTATAAAAAGCAATGCCAGTGCATAGTTGCATTAAATATTTTAGGAATTATATAGGTTGACCCACCTTGGTCCTATAGAGCTAGAAGTGTAGGATATTTTAGTCTTTCACTAAATCTTATCAGCTAGCCAAATCCCTCCTTGAGTCTAAATATATGAAATTGGCTAATTCTTTAGGATTCATTGGAATGGTTGATTTGGAAGACCAATAGGATCAAATTATAAAGGATTTGGATCACTTGAGGTAAATGTAACTTTTTATTTTTCCATGAATCTCTTCTATTGTGATCTCCTCTTTACGATAAATTTGGTGTTAGCTATGGGAGAGTTGTGTTGAGTTTTGTAATGTTTGAACTCTCTAGTTGACTCAAACCTAGGTAAAAGGGATTTTCTAAGTCTTTTGGGGGTAATGATGATAATGTGGGATGTAAAGATGGGTGATGCGGGAAGTGATCTATGCAATCATTTTGGTACAACACTTTTGACTTAATTTTGATGTTTTGATGTTGGAATAAAGGATGCTAATGAACTCTAAAATATTTAGGGTAGACTTATGACCTTCAAGATAAACTAGTTCAATGATGATTATACTATCTTAACTAAGTGCATTGAAAAGGATAGATTTCACATATAGAGTAGCTAAGGTAGCAAGTTGATTTAATGTTTAAGTCCCAAAGTGTTGGTGTGCTTTGCGAAGAAGAGAGGTGAAAGATGAAATTAGATGGAGGGGTGAGTGAAATGTTTGACCCAATGTTGACCTCAAGGAAAAAAATTATTTTGACAAGACCAAGGTAGTGAGAATGATGCTAGACCTCTAAAATGTTCAAATCCTAGAAAATGAGAGGATGAATGGGAATGTTCAAACATGTTCAGGCTCTCCTAGCTTGGGCATAAAACTTTCTCAACAAAGTGTAATGGTTGCGGTAAAATATTGAAGCCCACTTTTGACTATACCTTGTTCTATGATTCCTATGTCTTAAATGGAGTGCTAGAGAATTTCCCCTATATATTTTGACTATTTGATGAATCATTTAGTGGAGTTGAGTATCATGAAAAAGACTAGGATTTTGACTCAAAAATACTGTGTAAAATTATGGCATATACCTTGAAGCGTGTCTATAAAATTTTGCTACCAATTTGTTTATGTTTTGTGAACTACTCAAAGCTATTTCTTAAGAGTTGTTGAAGTGAGATGCCTAAGTCTAAAATGAGGACTTGTATATCTTGGCATAGGGATCCTATTTTTTTATGAAATCATGTGGAAGAAATTTAAGCTTTAGGAACTAGATGAAGAATTAAAACATAAACATAAATCAAGCATGGAACAAGAACACAATCACAACATAGTGATTCACCCTAGAAAACCCCAAACCAGGGAAAAACCAGCAATGAAGATCTTCATATTAACCCCAGCCCCAACTGGGTTGAGCCTAGAGACTTCAACTAGCCACACATACAATGGATTCACCAAGCCATTATATAGACTTCCATACATGCAAAACCATGGGCTCAAAACCATGAGCCAAGAAAACTAGCACAAAACCATGTGCTAAAAACCACTAAAGGTTAATCCCCTAACTCTAACCCAAGAACTAGTTTAACCCAACAATCCCCCCTTTAAACTTGGTCTTGGGGTTAGCACCAAACCCCCCTTTATAGCACCGAGATTAACAACCAAGTGCAATGCCCTCTCTATCACTGAGATTAACATCAAACTAGGAAACCACTTGAATCTAATCCTCCCTTACTGCTTGGAAGAACTCCTCTCTTACCTATCATTTCCTTTCAGGCATTGAGCAAGCCACACCAGGTCTTACAACCATTATCCCAAATACATGTATTAAATTTTAGGGTATGTGCAGGATCACAATGGGCCAAAAAGTGGTGATATGATGGGTATGTGTATGGTATGTGGCTGATGACTTTTTTTACCCAAAATTGATGAAACAAAAAGGGTTTTTAAAGGACATTCTCAGCTTTCCACCAATATAAATTATGCCTTACTTTGAATTTAATAAATAATTATTATTCATTTTCTATTTGAATTATGACTAAAGTCCTAATTGATAGGCTGATTGAAAAACATCTATAGCTTTTAAAAGGTATCACATTTTTGAATTTGAAACTTGTGTCACATTCTATGCTTCACATACTATAAGATTAAAAAAAAAATAATGAAGTTTTGACCAATTTAAGGTGGTCAGACATACGAGTTATTATATTTTATAAAAGTTGTAATAAAAAATTCATAATTAATTATTTACTTAGAAAAAAATTACAAAAAAATATGCATCACATCAAAACATGAGTCCTCTACTTATATCTAAAATATTATAAAAAAATATTATCATTTTATTGTGGTTAGGGTGGTTAGACAGACACCTACATACTTTTTCCTTGAAATTTAAGTACTAATGCATTGAAATTTCAAATTTTCATCAAATAGATTTTTTTTCTATATAAACCTAGTAGTTTTGAAACTACATTCAATTTTCTATAAATTTTATTCTTAGATATTTTATAAATAATATAGATAACTTATTCAAATTTTTACGTCAAGTTGCCTAACTTTAATTTTTCTAAACTTTTTGTCAGTTAAGGGCATGTTTTTTCCATGATGATCCTACACATACCCTTTACATACAAATCCATTAAAAATTTGTTCTTTCTACAGCTAGCTTTGGATGTGAGTACCTACATACAATGAGTTTAACTAGGTAACATTCCTACAGCAGCAACCACAACCAATCATGCACAAACTTTCTCAACTTTCTATTTTGAAAAAATTGAGAGAAATCTAACTTCATCTTGAAATCCAAACGATACCTCCATCACAACTAGAATGAGCACATTCACCATGTCACTTCATTAACATTCCAACTACACACATGCTCAAACTTCTCCCATTATACTTTCTTCGTCAATGCATTCATCAGGTTGCTCAATACTTCTCCAAGGCTCAGTATTCAGGTGATTCCTTTAGACCTCCTCAAGCTTGTCAAACTAAGAAATATCCATAGAATAAATACCCAAAACCTTAAACACGAAGAAATCTTACATGTTGTTAGCTCTCAAAAACGCAGGTGGAATGCCTCAAGAGGCTGCCGATCTCTTGATACGCTTTAGGGTAAGAGACAAGATTGAAAGAATTCAACCTTATATTCTTTAGGTTCTACAAGACTTGGGTGGGTGTACCTCTTTGAATAATACAGTCTTGACTTTTAATTATCTTTAAAAGTATTTTGTCCACAATGGAAATTTGAGGTGAACAAATTAAATCCAATTTGAACATAGTGACAATATTCTAATCTAAATCCTAAATTCCCAATTTAAAGATATAAAAAAAGCTGAATGAATTAAAAATGACGAAGTGCAGAGACTAGTGCCTTGTTGGGTATGTGGAGTCAAATGAGATCAAGATAATCAACACTTTCTGGAGAAGACACAAATTATCTAGAATATGATCTGTTTACAACTTGTATAAGCTTGCAACAATATGACTACTGAGTTCTACTTTAATAATCCAAAATGAGTTTCTCTAATTACTGTGATCAATAAAAGGATTTAATCTTTTCTTGAAAGAGCCAGTTGATTGATCACACAAATACAACAAATGTGTATCAATAAATCAAACATAAACTTGCTATGATAATTTAAACAACCAGAAAAGTCATTCATGGAGACAACTTAGCGGTATTTTTCATTTCAATTTAACAGATAATTGACACCAGAGAAATGTAGCAACATCAACTAAATCTCATAAATACCTCCATTGTGAAATCATGCAATAATAGCCTCTAGTCTGATAGTTTTATTCTACTATATCTACTTGCAGTATATCAAAAATTTGATGTCTAGTGTCAATTAACAACTACAACATGCTTATTTATACACCAGCATGAGAAGAGTATCAAAATAAAATAATATGTCAGCCCTCCACAAGATTCAGGCTCAATTCAAGTCAGCTAGCAATGGTCAAGCACTCAACATGTCAGCCACAAGATTTTGAAATTCTATTTTTTACCAGTCGAATAGTCAGCCAGACACCCATATCATCTTGCCGAAGGCAATTTAGACGTTATCATCCCATGCTCTGTAATTCACATTCACCATAACTGTTGACCATCATCAAGAATCCATGCAGAGGTATTTCATTATACCAAAGGTTATAATGTAATCTGAGTGTCACCATGATAATACGGGTCAAGGAGACATCACATAGACTACACAATGCTCCACCAAAGGCTCCACCTAACTTCGTGTCGCAATGAATAGGAAAATGTTATTCCTAAGATAAGAGGCATCTTTTTGTTCTTTTTTCATTTCGCTATAGCCCCATGTAGTTGGTGAGAAGTCACAGAGATAACAAAATGCTTTATTGAAAAGTACTTTACCTCTATTTTGTCACTGTAACAACCCGTTAGTCATACCGAAGGCATATAGTATTCATTTGTTCTCACTCTGCTTCGCTATATCATGTATGTGTTGGGAAGACCACATACCAAGATCAACATGTTAGGCTGAAAGGCACTCAATATATCCAAGTCACCAGGACATAAGAAATCTCCCACCGAACTATACATTTTATTCAATCTACTTTGCCATAGCTCACAAGTATCAAGGAAATCCTATATCGATGGCTTGTGTTTCATCAAGAAGTCCACATGATCAAAATTTGTTGCTGTGACCCATGACCTCTCTTGCCGACAAATTCATTGATCATTATAACATGCAATCCTCAACAAGATGTCACATAGAGTGCATTGTTATACCGAAATCCATCCAAGCCCACACCTGTTCTCCAAGACAAATCCACTCCTACGCCAAAAGCAAACCCAAAAATAATGTTGCAAGACACAATAGATTTAGTATGATATATATTGATGCCTCAAACCTTCGTCGATAGAACCTGAGCACACGCCACTCGACAAGACACTTGTATCTCGCCATGACCTCCACCCGAATATGAAACCTATGCTGATATGTAACTTATCTGTCGCCGAAACACAAAATATGTCATGCCAAAAACCACTTGGAGGAAAAATCCATTCACTGTGACAAATTATAAGTCTTGCCGATAGGCAACACATACTTATTGCAAGTAGAAAAGCACAATGGGTCAGGGAGACAAGAAAGAACCTATGCTGATATGGACCTAGACATGAAAAATGCACAACACAATTGATTCAATGGGACAATAAGGAAAACTATAGATGAAAAATGCATATGGTCGGACCAAAACTGGAAGTTTATGAATAAAACATATGTAAAAACACTAGATTTTAATAGTTCCAATAGTGGCTCCATCTGGGGATGAATGATAGTTAGATCATTGCAAGGATCCAAATCTTTGGGTGAGTAGGCCAAACACAAAATGATGAATTAGTGAGAAATGGGATGGAGTAACGGAAATGAATGGAAAGTGAAATGGATGAAAAATGAATGTAGAATTGAGGCAAATGGAAAATGAGAGTGAAATGGAGATGAATGAGAACCTAAACTACTATGCATGGAAAATAATTTTAAATAGGATACACAAGAGTTGTCCATGCACTAGAAACCCTCAACCCTCTGTGTTGATAAAGAGAGGAAAAGCTTCAAGAGTTTCCCATGAACAGGCAACTCCTGATCTTCACCAGCCATGTTTTGTAGATAATATGAGTCTTCACCCTTCTTATGAGTGACAACAAAAGGTCCCAGCCAAAGAGCTTCAAATTTACCATGCTTTCCTTTCTCCTAGCACCTTGCATTCCACATCAACACCAAATCATTTTCTTCAAATTTTCTATTATTTTCCTTCTTGTCAAATAGATACTTCATTTGTGCCTGTAACATCATGTTTTGATTTTGGGCCTCCCTACTTACTTCATCAAGTTTAGCAAGCTGCTCCATTCTATCTTCCATGGGTTCAAGAACTTCCAAATCTTCTTGTAAGAAAAACTTGTAGACTTGTAAAAAATTTTGCAGAGGCATCCTAGCCTGTGTTCCATATACTAATTCAAATGAATATTTTTCAATTGCCTTTTTCATAGTGATCCTATCAGCCCACACAACCAGTTTTAACTTTGAATCCCAAGCCTTCTAGTTTTGTCTTAGCATCCTCTTTATAATCTTCAAGAGACTCTTATTGTTGGACTCTACTTGACCATTGGCTTGTGGATGATAAGGAGTTGCATAAGAAATAGTAATGTCATACTTATCACAAAAGCTTTTGAATTCATCTGACCTAAAGCACATCCCATTATCTATGATTATCTTTAATGGTGTACCAAATCTGGTGATAATGTTGTCCATTAAGAAATTAGTTACAACTTTACTTGTACCCTGCTTGGTTGGGATTGCCTCTACCCATTTTGTAAAATAATCAGTGGCAACTAGTATCCATCTATGTCCTCCACTTGACTTTTCATGTATCTCTCCAATGAAATCAATTCCCCATTGATGAAAAGGGGCATCAAACTACAAAGGTCAAAGTGGCAAAGCACCCTAGTACTTCAATTTTCTAGAAAACTTTTGGCAAGCCTCACATTTTCTCACATGTGTAAAGGAATCAATAAAAACCTTTGGCCAATAATACCTAGCCCTAAGAATTTTGTGTGCAGTTGTCTTTGCTGAATAATGACCTCCACAAAATCCATGCATTTCCTTCAAAACATGCTTAGCTTGTGACTCATCCAAACATAACAATAATATACCATACCTGTTTTTCCAAAATAGATCACCATCCATAGAAACATATTTGGATGCCTGCAACTTCAAAGTTCTCCTTTGACAATCACTTAATCCATCTAGACATTTCATAAATTTAAGATAATGCATAACATGAGTATACCATGGAGTATGTTCAATGCTTGCAATTGCAGCATTTTCTTCAACATTGCAAATCTGATTTGCCTCAATATTAGCTTCTGTCATCAGCTTAGCCAAGCTTGATGATCTCAACAAAATTAGAAACAAATCTTCTAACAAAATTAATTTGTGTAAAGAATGACTATATAGCCTTGATAGTTTTAGGAATAGGAATTTTATCAATAGCTTCAACTCTCTCAGGATCTATTCTAATTCCTTCTTTTGAAACAAGATGCCCCAAGAGCTTACCCTCTATAACTACGAAATGACATTTCTTTGGATTTAAACTAATACCATATTCAAGGGTTGTAATAAATACCTTTTCAAGATGTTGCACATGATCTTCAATCTTCTTTGAATAAGCAGTCAAATCATCTTAGTACACCACCATGATAACATTAATCAAATCAGAAAATTCTACATCCATGGCCCTTTCGAAAGTCGCTCCAACATTGGTGAGACCAAATGGCATTCTTATGTATACATATGTTCCCCAAGGAGTAGTGAATGATGTCTTGTATTTCTCAGATTCTTTGACTTTGACTTGATTATATCCAGAAAACCCATCCACAATAGATAACAACTCACAACCTATCACCTTATATAATATAGCCTTCATGTTGGGTAGAGGATAATTATCCTTGAGAGATGCCATGTTCAGATTTCTAAAGTCACACATAATTTGATATCACCATTCTTCTTTCTCACATGAACCAGATTTGAAACCCATGTTGAATGTCTGATTGGTTTGATAATTCTTCCATTTTTGAGTTTTGTTAGTTCTTCTTGCATTTTAGGCTCCAATGTTGGATTTATAGGTCTTTGCTTCTATCTAAAAGGCTTGGCATCTAGTTTCAATGGTATTTCATGCTAAAATAAATCTTCCCTATATGCTTTCAAATCCTCATAAGACCAAGCAAAAACATGTTTATATTTTCATAATAACTCAATCAAAATTCTTCTAATTGTAGGTTGATCTTCTTTCCAATGTATACCTTTCTTGGTGCTATTTTAGTCCCCAAGTTAATCTCTTCAACATCTTCTTTTCTGACTGGTGTTTGCTTCATAAGGGTCTAATCACTTCTGTCATACACCCTTTCTAGTTCCACTAATCCTTTAGGAAGCTTGTTTGTTTTGAGTTGTAGGATCTCCTTGCCAAACACAGTTTGTTTCCCATTTACTTCCTCAACAAAGGCATTGAAATCAATCTCCTAGGCTTCATATTGATCTATACAATTGAGGAATTTCAAAAGGTCAGTATCATCATTAAAAACTTTCTAGTTATAAATGTTATCAGGCACAACAGGCCTTATCTTAAACTCTATCTGTGATACCCCAGCCAATGTGATATCATCTCTCTTCAGTGCCACATTTGCTAAGAAATCAGCCATTATGTTCTTTGATCTGTCAATCCACTCAACTAAAAATGCATCAAATAATTCAGTGGTATCCCATACAACATTCCTATATTGTTTTAATCTTTTGTGCTTTGCTACATATTTTGATTTAATTTGTGAAACAACCAACTCAGAATCGACCAAAACAGCCAACAACTTAATCTTGTGTTTCACAACTATGTTCAAGCTTGTCAATAAAGCTTCATACTGTGCCACATTGTTTGTACATTCAAATGCTAATAGAAAAGAATATTTAAAATTAATTCCTTTAGGTGAAACAAATACAATCCCAGTTCCATTACCCTCTTGGTTGTAGGCTCCATCAAAATACATCTTCCATACACCATTGCAATTTTGTGCAACATGTTTTTCGATTGGATCACTATTAATTAATTATGGATAAGCTCGTTCTACTTTAAAACTCCCTAGATTTACATCACAAAAACAATTAATTTGATCCTGTGGTACATATTCAACAAGCTGGCTCATTCTTGGCTCCCTATACAATTTGACTTCCTAGCCATTCACTGGTATTGTAGCATAAGATAAATCAAATTGAACATTTCCACCTATAGCTGCAGTCCACTACTTTAACAAAAGCATCCCAAATTGAGGAGTATCAATAAATATTATATCTATATTATAAGCCACTTGTGGATAAATAGCCAATTTGACGTCAACATATTTCATTATACCAACCATAGGAACAAGTCTATTATCCATTGCATAACACTTGCATCCAGTGATATCAACCCACATACCAAGTTGTTTCATGACTCCAACAAGCATGATGTTTATAGCAGCAACAGAATCTATCATGCAGTTCCTTAACAATTTGTTATTAATAAGTATCGTAGTAAAAAAGGGATCAACTTGAAGAGGAGTTGATAATATATCACTAAAGGAAACTTCAGAATTATTCATCTTCTCCTACCTATTAACAACTTTAACAGTTATTTTATTTTCAGCATTTATGTGTTCTCCATTTGTTATCAATTGAACAACAGTATCCCTATATTATTTAATTTTCATCATCTCAAGTAATGGAATAGACATTTTTACCTGGGACAATGCTTGAGTGAAATCAAAAGAGGAGCTCTCCACCTTGACAGTCTTCTTTAATTCTAGTGCTTCTCTTTTGTTTTCTTCTTTTTCTTTTTTATTGGACTGGTCAGGCATCTATATTTCTTTATTTAATTCCCTTACTTCCTCCTTTTGGCCTGGTTTCTATTCAATTTTATCATGCTGCTTGTTTTCTAGCTTCTTTACATTTTCCTATGTTGCCTTTTGATCTTTTATGAAAATTCCCTTAGGAACTCCATCTTGCTCATTTACTTTTCTGTTTCTCAACTAGTATTGACTTTTGGCTTTCTAAACTGTAGCAATAGTGATCCTGTCTATTTCATCCTTAGTAATTCTCCTCACATTGCATTGAGTAGGCACTGCAACAGGATGTGGCTCTGTGTAATCTTCATCAGAATCATAAAAAATCTGCTGTTCAGCCATATGGACATTATACTTCTAATTGGAGACATCATATTCATAGCCTTCATCCTCTGAAGATGAATTTCTTTCCTCAACATGGTGAAAAACATTTGAAGTCAAATATACAGTGTGATCCTCTCCATTATTTTCCCTCAACATTCCTTCTTCTTGCATCCTTTGAGCTACAACATAATAATATGGAGAATGTGGCTGATTACAAACTTCACAAAAATGATTATTACTCACCATGTAAATTCCTTTCTTGTTTAGTGGATCAAGAGTCTCTTTGTTTCTTGGCCTAGCTGCCATAGGTTTCCAATCTTTCCAGTTTGTATTGTAAGGCATATCATGCAACCTTGGCCTTTCATTTCTATTTTCATTTTTGTACATATTCTCTTGTCTGTACTGATAATTATTTTGCTGAGAAGGCCTCAGGTTGTCTCTTTTATTAGTTATACCAGCAGCCTTCCTATTGTTTTCAATTGTCAATGCAATTTTCTATGCTTCAGCCAAATCTCTTGGAGATCTACTTCTCAGTTCATACCCTATCTTGGGATCAAAAGAATTTAAATAAACACTCAATGCAACAGAATCTAGAAACATTGATCCAGGAGGAACCTTAGTATGTAGCTTGTTGAATTTTTAGTTGAAATCATAAATTGAATCATTCTTATTTTTTTGAATTCTAATTAATTCATGAAGAGCTGCATCTAGAGCATGTTTCTAAGGATCAAAAGATGAGAAAGGATTTCTTTGATCATCAGGGGTACAAGGCTCAGTGCTTGAATCATCCCTCCATGTATCAAAGCAATTATGTGTTCTTGATGCCTTATCCTTATCTGTCAAACACATATCCTCATTTATTCCTTTCCCTTATCAACTCTATCATTTTTATGTATCCATTTACTATTGTCAGCAGGGGCCCCATTATGACCTCCCCTGTACTGAGATCTTCTTCCATTCATGATGAACAGATGCAAATATTTCAATTAGAGTCGCCAGTCACTTTTATCAAAAAATGAGAAAATAGTTTGATACTTTTCATTCCTAGAGGAGTCTATTTCTGATTTCTGACTCTACGATTAAGGCTTTGATTTTGTTTGTTCCCCAGTAGAGTCACCAATTTTTTAGCTCTCAAAAATGAAGGCGCAATCCCTCAAGAGGTTTTTGATAATGTAGTCTTGACTTGTAATTATCTTTAAAATTATTTTTTCCACAATGGAAATTTGAGGTGAACAAATGAAATCCAATCTGAACACAGTGACAATATTCTAATCTAAATCCTAAATGCCCAATTTAAAGATATAAAAAAAGTTGAATGAATTCAAAATGACAAAGTGTAGAGACTAGTGCCTTGTGGGTATGCGGAGTCAAATGAGATCAAGATAAGCAACACTTTCTAGAGAAGACATAAATTATCTAGCATATGATCTATTTACAACTTGTACAAACTTGCAACAATATGACTACTGAGTTCTACTTCAATAATCCAAGATGAGTTTCTCTAATTACTATGATCAATAAAAGTATTTAATCTTTGCTTGAAATAACTAGTTGATTGATCACACAAATACAACAAATGTGTATCAATAAATCAAACATAAAATTGCTATGTTAATTTAAACAACCAGAAAAGTCATTCATGGAGACAACTTAGCAGTATTTTTCATTTCAATTTAATAGATAATTGACACCAAAGAAATGCAACATCAACTAAATCTCATAAGTACCTCCATTGTGAAATCATGCAATAATAGCCTCTGGTCTGATAATTTTATTCTACTGTATCTACTTGCAGTATATCAAAAATCTGATGTTTGGTGTCAATTAACAACTACAACATGCTTATTTATACACCAACATGAGAAGAATATCAAAATAAAATAATATGTCAGCCCTCCACAAGATTTAGGCTCAATTCAAGTCAGCCAACAATGGTCAAGCACTCAACATATCGGCCACAATATTTTGAAATTCTATTTTTTACCAGTCGAACAATCGGCCAGACACCCATATTGTCCTACTGAAGGCAATTCAGATGTTATCATCCCATGCTCTATAATTCATGTTTGCCGTAACTATTGACCATCGACAAGAAGCCATGTAGAGCTATTTCATTATACCAAAGGTCATAATGTAATCTGAGTATCGCTGTGACAATCTGGGTTGAGGAGACATCACATAGACTACACAATGCTCCACCGAAGGCTCCACCTAACTTTGTGTCACAGTGACCAGGCAAATGTTATTCCAAAGATGAGAGGCATCCTTTCGTTCTTTTTTCATTTCGCTATAGCCCTGTACAGTCAGTGAGAAGTCATAGAGATAACAAAATTCTTGATCAAAAAGTACTTTACCTCTAGTTTGTTGCTATAACAACCTATTAGTCATACCGAAGGCATATAGTATTCATTTGTTATCAATCTACTTTTCTATAACACGTATGTGTCGGGGAGACCACATACTGAGATCAACATGTTAGGCCAAAAGGCACTCAATATATCCAAGTTCCTAGGACATAAGAAATCTCCCACTGAACTGCACATTTTATTTAATTCGCTTTGCCATAGCTCATAGGTATCAAGGAAACCCTATATTGATAGCTTGTGTTTCACCGAGAAGTCCACATGATCAAAATTTGTCGCCATGACCCATGACCTCTCTTGCTGACAAATTCATCGGTCGTTATAAAATGAAATCCTTGGTGAGATGTCACATAGAGTGTGTTGTTATACCGAAATCCATCCAAGCCCACACCTGTTTGCCAAGACAAATCCACTCCTACGCTGAAAGCAAACCCAAAAATATTGTCGGCAAGACACAATATATTCAGTATGATATATATCGATGCCTCAAACCTTCACCGATAGAACCTGAGCACACGCCACTAGACAAGACACTTATATCTCACCATGACCCCTACTTGAATACGAAACCTATGCCGATATGTAACTTATCTATCGCCGAAACACAAAATATGTCATGCCAAAAACCACCTGCAGGAAAAATCCATTCGCTGTGACAAATAATAAGTCTTGTCGATAGGCAACACATACTTATTGCAAACAAAAAAAGCACAATGGGTCAGGGAGACAGGAAAGAACCTATGTCGATATGGACCCAGACATGAAAAATGCACAACACGATTGATTGAATGGGACAATAAGGCAAACTATACATGAAAAATGCATATGGTCAGACCAAAATTGGAAGTTTATGAATAAAACATATGTAAAAACACCAGATTTTAATAGTTCCAACACATGCATCAACATGAAAACACATGGAAGCCACATGCGAGTTCATGCAAGTAGATGCAACACACATGCAAGTACATGCAATTCACAAACCTGCATATGCAAGCAAAAAGAAAATCCCAAAACCTTGCTCTGACACCAAATGTTGAAAAATGAGGTGTTTATGTAGCTTAATACTTTTTAAGCTATTATACTTTCTGATCTAAATATGTATTCTTTGTGGGTGATTATCTGATTAATTCATTTTATCATTTGTAGAATGAAGACAAAAGTTGTAGAAGAATTAGCTGGAATATTAGAAGATACACAACATATATTGTGGAGAAACCTTTTCAGGAAAAAACTCCACCAAGAATCAATGTATTATTTAATCTCTTAAGTAGATTACAATAATTCCAATTCTTCCTTGAGATGATTATTTTTCCTTCAACAAGTCTTCTTCACAACCTAAAATAAAACTGATACCAACTCTCTTCAACTTGCCTGAGATATATAGGCAATAAACAACTTTGTAAACTCCAAAAGAGTTACAATTACAAAGCTCAATCCCTATCACCTAAAAACTACACCTATCTCTTCCAAGCAGAGTTTAATAATGAAGAAAAATACTAAATCATCATCTTCATCCATTTGGGCATCCCAAACTAAAGTTGTGAATCAACCTTTATTCTATAAATATCTTCAAGGATTTATTCTCAAAGTAGGCACCCAAGAGTGGGTCCACTTAACTCAGCCTTCTAAAATATATTAACATGCAAAGGAGTTAATTCCAAGAAGCTAGCTTGGGTGCCCAAAGTGGGTCCAAGTTATTTTTTGTTAACTAAAATATCTATCTCCACCATTCGTGCAAGAATGGTCATCCCTTGTTAACTAAAGGAAGTCACCTGTTATCTGCCATGCAACTCAAGTCATTAGTCATGCATTCCAAGTTAACTAAATTAAAGTAGCATTCAACTAAAACTAACTGAAGATAACTAAACCATAACTAAACTAAACTAAACTAAACTAAAATGATTATGAATTGAATTGAACTAAACTTCATGAATTTAAACATCAAACCCTAACTCCAAGGATCTTTACATACATTCAAAAGTGTTATCTCTTACTCCAAATAGTTAACTTAACTCAAGGTGAGTGCCACCTTCCATGTGGGTACCCCATGTGCTCCTATTATTTAGGCACTCATCTTGGACACTGTCACATGCTCCTAACATTTAGAATTAATTATAAATGTCAATTAACATGGTTATTTCATTCAAAATTAATCTCTTTCTAATCCTAGTGTTTGAAAACACTTTCTAAGGACCTAGGAGACACATGAAATAAATAATGTTTAGGATTGCAATTAAATGGCATCTTATTTCCAACATTCTCCCACTTGAAATTGTACATTGCAATTATTCTAAACAAGGAATAATTATAAATCAAGTACAAAACTTAAGGCCCATGGCCTTCTTGAACCAACTAATCAATCCATGCCAACTTCAAATGCAACGTGCATAATCATGAAGCTCCAAGAAAATGATTAAAACCAAGAGAACTTATCTGAAGGAACTGGTTTCATAAGGTAACATTAATTAAAGTGTCTACTTTCTCAATTAATACCTTCCCACTCTCAACCATTTCTCACACAAAGTGATACTTAACATCAACATGCTTAGTACAAGCATGATATATAGGATTTTTGGCTAAACACATAGCACTCTGACTATCACATTCAAGTTTAACTTACTTGCAATTAAAACCAATACCTTTCCCAAGTCTCTTTATCCAAACTGCCTCTTTGGAGGCATGTGAAGCCACCAAGTGTGTTGAACTCATGTTCAACTAAGGTGTAGGCTCCTCGGTCTTTTCTATTGAAAAAAGTTGTTCTTAATAGTAACTATTCCAACATATATCTCTTACCATAAGAGAACTAAAGCCTCACCTATTTCTCCAAGTATCCATGAGGACTTGTAAACAACCAATCCATTCCAAACTCCTAATAAAACATAGCACTATCATGAATTAATCAAGCAAATGATTAATGTACCCCATACTTAAAGAACCACGATCAATATCAAAGCTCCAATCTTGAACATAAACATGAAATACATGATCTAACAATCTCCTCCTAGGGGATCACATGCACCATAACATACTTAAACATCCTAGTCTCAAGAGAACCTTGAAAAACTCTAAATACAACAAGAGTAAACCATGACATAATAGCAACCACTCTAAACCAAGAAAAAACCATATCCCCAATCACATGAAGATAACCATACCATTGATGCATCCATGTCACTTCCAACAACTCCCACTGAACCATGGTACCAAGTCACACATGGCATCATGACTACCATCCTCTTCATGAAGATCACTATATCCTACCAAATCTCCCACTGAAATGTGATACTGAGCTATACATGGCAACAATATAAACATCAAACCATCACTGTCAAAAACATATGGAATTTTAGACATTTCCTCATGATCAAAATTATCATAACATGTACCATGCCACAACTCTAAACTACTAATCAAGAGTATACCATGACATAATAAAAAAACCATCCTACAACCAAGAATCCACTTCATTTCCAAATGCTCCCACTAAACCATGATACTAAGAAATACCATGGCATCATGATGCACATAATCAAAACCACCATTTTTTCATAAGCTCACACCAAACCTGTGAATCCAAGCTCTCAATGACATATTATAACAAACTTATTTTCCAAAATCAGCAATAATAAAAATAGTAAAAGATCCCACTACAACCAAAAAACCTCCAATATTTTAAGAGAAAGGAGTCTAAATTTTTTTTTTAATTTTTTAATTTTTTACTTTTTTTTTAATTATTATTATTATTATTATTATTATTATTATTATTATTATTATTATTATTATTATTATTATTATTATTATTATCTTTTAGTAAAATTTGCATGCCTGAGGATGGAGGACTGCAAAACTCAGAACTCTCATTTTTCTGTTAATGGTAATTATTCAAAATTTCTACCCATTCTATAAATTCCAAGGGCTTTCATGTAGTAGGGAGGGTTCCATCAACTAGTTTTCCCATCGCTAATGGCATAGTTTCCAATAGATCAACATTGGATTTATATGGAAAGTCATTTTCATTGGTGAAATAGGTTTTTTCTATCAAGGTTAAATGTTTTCAGGGTTTTCTTGGTAGCATTCTTCATAATGGGGCTTGGATCCCTAATCAACAAGCTCATAAGCTTCCCAATAGGAATTTTTATTTTCAATTGCATGCCACAAAATAACTTGTTAGGGAGAGGCAAGCTCCCTTTGACATTTGTGTTCCTGAATCAGAATCCCTTGTAGATTCTTTGAGTTCCTCCTGCTCGTGGGCTAATGTGGCACATGGTCATCCACATGGTCATAGTATTTGTCTTGCTCCCCATGTACCATCTTCCATCAATAAAAATATTCCTATTTATGGTATTTCTAGGGCTCCCTTGATTCCAAATTAGTTTCTTTCATGTCTGACCACATTTTCAAATGAGATTTATGTTGTTTTCCCTAAACCTTTTGCACCTTTGTGACGTCCTCTCATAGTTCCAAATAATATCATTATCAATAAGAAGGTTTTATTGGGCTTGAATTCTAATGGCACTAAGGATGTGGAGCAGAGGGTTCACTCAAATTCTAAAATGTAGGGGAAAGATAAGGCTTCAAGTTTTAATGGGAAGAAATGGATTTCGAAATGAATCTTAAGGAGTGATCAAGTCAATGTTACATTTCCTCATGCCATGCTTTAGGTGTATACTAATGATCTTAAGGGTGTGGCCCTAATTTGTAAGTTTTGGAAATTCATTCCAAATCTATATTTTTTGAAAATTTGGGTTTTTCAAACATGGGAAGGATCTAATTAAGTTTTTTTTCTTTATAAGGGAGAAGGTTTCTTTCTAGTTATATTTTCTAATAAATACTCTAGGAATGTTGTTTATAGAAAAAATCTTGGATTTGTGAAGGACATGAATTATAATTGATCTAATCTCTGGTTGAAGTGATTAAAGGTTAAATTTTGTTACAAATGATTCACTCCCACACTCAGTTGTCTTTTTCAACACATCAAACTCTAAAATTGACACATCAAAATAAATGGTTCCAAAAACCACACAAACCAACCCACCAAACACATCAAACCCACTTTTCACAAATACAAGTCAAGGAAACTCACTTGTGATGAATCCCATCAACCAAGGTAATACCTTGGCCCCAAATCCAACATAAGGGAACCCTCAAGAAAAAATCAAAGACGTGAACCCTTCCAATCTATTGAATCATAGTTAAAATGTGTAATCCAAGTGGCATCATCACAACCATTGGTCCCCCAAGTCATGCAAAATAAAATGGGACCCAAAACCTACATTCCTCCACCCCAATCAAAAATTTTACAAGGAATGATAGTGAAAAATAACCCCCAAAATCTCATCAACTAACAACCACCTCACACTCAAATTAATCACACAATGGTTCCTCAAAATCCATTGCATGTGCCACAAAATAAAAATGTTTCGACCCATTATAGTACAATGTTTCAACGCATTATAGTACAATGTTTCAACAAAAACAAACCTATCAATAAGAATCACAACAAGCAGCTCAAGCTCTAACTTTGCAACAAGTACAACAAGCTCAAGCACAAGCTTGAGAACAACAAAAATATCAACAATTAGCATTGATTTCACAACTGCTACAACAAAAAAATCAACAATCCCAACAACAAGCATTGCTCACACTCCAACAACAAAAATTATGACAACAAGCATTGCTTTCACAACAACAACAAGAATCCCAACAACAAGCATTTCTCACACAACAACAACAACAATAAGGATTGCACTACAACTATTAACAAAACATATTGAACCCAACTTCACAAGGAGCATACAGACAATATAAAAATCCACCGTACACACCATATAACACCCATGTATATCAAAATCTCACATACAACTCATAAACCATCCCACCATAGAACACATATGCTCCCTCACCAAATTCTCAAGAAATTTTTTCATCACAAATGAAGATCCTCACACAATATATCCAAGACATACAAATAGGGAAAATAAAGAAACTACATGTGCAACAAAACTTGTGTCCATACCCCTTTAATAGGAACATCATGATGATACCTTTCCCACTCAGATTTCAAGTCCCAAAATGTGACAAATCTAGGGGTTGGGGAAATCTGGTAGATCATATCAAAGAGTTTCATGTAATGTGTGTGGAGGTTTTCTTACAATTATTCCTAATTGATGTTGCTTTTTCCACAAATTTTGGGAAGCCCAACAATAGATTAGTTCTCGCAGTTGCCTCTAGGAATTCAAACCTTCCAAGAGATAAGTGATAGGTTTGTAGATCATTTCTCCTATAACCTATACATGCACGTGAGATTGGAAGAGCTATACACCCTCAAAAAAATGCAGGGGTGAATCCTTTGCAAACTTCCTACAATGGTGAAGGAAAAAAGCTAGCAAGAGCAAATGGCCAATTCTTGAGGAACAACAAGTAGGGATCATCATTGATAATGTAGACATAGATCTATCATTTCAATTAAAAATGAAATATTTCACATCCTATGATGAGCTTATCCCTAGGGCCCTTAAAATCAAGAGAGCCCTTATTGCATAATGGAACACACAAACTTACAAGTACAACCGACCATCTACTAGTTCTAATGATAAGCCCTGCTTTTGGGCCAAGAAAAAAAATGTCACAAGCCATGGTGTAATTTTTGTAGAGGTGCTCCTCTATTCTCCTATACAAACAACTACCCAACCCATGATCATGCAACAAAACATACCACAAACAAACATGCAACTACAAAACAATCAACCAACAATCAATCCTACAAACATTCATCATGGACCACAAATAACAAATAGTGCTCCTAAGAGATAATTCACTCCTTTAGGAGAATTTATGGAGGATGTGTTGAAGAAGTTAATATAGTTTAACTTTACCACACTCCCATATTTCTCAAACTATCAAGAGCCACAAGTCAAATCTCCTAGCTATAGAGAAGACCAATTTTATGAATTCCACCAATACAAAGGTCATAACACATATCAAAAATTTAGACTTAAACATCTAATATAATGTCTTATTGAGCAAGGAGACTTTAATGTTGATCAAAATTATAGGAATCAGAATCTAAAAATTTGCACATATCCTATGCCTGATCATGAAAGGCATCAACTTAAAACAACATAAACCATACACATGATACCACAATGGGACACATATGTGTTATCCATTCATCACAACATGGGGAATCAGATATGTTTCAAGATACCACTTTAAAACAAAGTCCAAACCAATCGTCAATGCCTAGAAATATTTCATACCATAATGGCATCATGTACGTATCAGATTGTGATATCTCTCTCAAATATGACTTCATGATTGGGCATTTTAAAGAAGTTCTAGACAAGAAAGAAATGTCCTTTATTGCACCCATACCTACAAAAAAAATTTAAGAGTCTTTTACCGATGATGTATCATCTACCCAAGGATCATGTCAAGAAGAGGCTCTTGAGGATAATGAAAGTTGCTCCAAATTGAGTTGAGATCAAGAATCCCTATCCCTAGAGTTTTATCAAGAGCTAAGAGGCATCTTCTAATCTATTTTAAAATCCAAAGATATCCTTGATATCTCCCTCAAGATGTTTCTTTTTGATGTACATATAGACATCCTTCATCCAGAACTAGAGTCTCCCACTCTCAATATTCCTAGATAAGAGCAAGAAATAGTCAAGATTCTTGATCCCTATAGTGATTGCACATCATCAAAATATTTTGAATCAACACCAACATATTTTGAGGTGGTATGAAGAGATAAATATGTCATAGAATCATATCAAATAGTCCATATTTCTAAACAATAGGAACCCATAACAATATCATGTGCTCATGACAAGTAATATTTAGTGGCCATGGATCAAAGGATATATTATTAGAGTAGAGAATTAGGTATTGTCAATACCTTTACAATGTTGGGGCAATCTTGTCTAATGCAAACATCAACATAAGGAGCACAAAAAATCCTTATGATGAAAATACTTTGAAGATTACAACTAGTCATATCATGAATCGTCATCCACCCATCATCCCATCCACAAGTTGGGACCAACACAAAAAGGAGAATATCGTCAAAGAAAAAGAAATAGTAAATCACAAAGGAATTTTCAAATACAAATGGATACCAAAGAAAAATTAAAAAATTCATCCCCCCAAAAATCCATTAGTCAAATAAACTATGGGGAAAAATCAAAAAGGTAAATTTCAAGAGAGGAACAAGGTATATATAATGGTTGGTCCTAATTTCACAAAAATCACCATATCTCCCCATTATGGATCAAAGGATCCAAACTATTGACCAATCCATCTCATATTCCTTCATGCATGACACAATACATTCCATTCATGATAAGGATTATAAAGGAACTCTATCATGATGTGTACATACAGACAAAGCTTAGTTCTAATGCCAAAAAGGAAGAGGAAAGTTCCTGAATGTTGCATTCAAGTTCTCATATCTTAGCAAAGAAGCTTCTTCAATTAGGATATCATAGGCATGTTATCATAGTGGAACCTACATCAGTACTACTAGATGGTTGAACATGAGGGAAAAATACCAAAATATGAAAAAAATAAGAAAATAGTAAACTAAAATTCACCCTGTAGTGAAAACCACTTCAATGGTACTTTGGGAAAGTGCTATGATGAAAAAATAGCAAACAAGTGTCATGAGTAGAATCAAACATCTATATGATTCTTCTAAGATATAATTATCTCATCCTTCTCATGATAAAACTAATCTTTCCTCCATCGATCCAATCTAGCTTTATCCAAATATTCTAGTTTATCTTTATCTTGACAAAGATTGAATGTATACTTCAACTCCACTCATGGAAATCTCTTGATAGGATCTTTTACCATTTTGTGTCATGAAGTCTCATAGTCCATATCTCACATGATAAAACTCTATTGGACTCTTTGCACATACATTACTTATCTTGCTTTGTCCATTGAACTATGAATCATTTCTAGACATTACGAGTAGGTTATTGCACTCTTTCTTTTAATAAATCTTGATCCATGTCTTATATCTCACAATGTGACATTGACATCATGATCTAGGTATCGTTTATTTCAAAATCATCAAAAAATTTAAAACTACTTACAAAATTCAAAAAAATCAAAAACATCAAAATCTTGTATAGCCAAAATCCAAAAACATTTGAAAAGTTGTAAAGTCAAAAAATTGAAATATCTAAATAACATCAAAATCCCTAAACAAATCAAAAATTCAAGAAGATAACAAACATACCTTATCGAACTATGAGTCTATGAGCTTGAACATAGGCAATGCCATCACTGGTGTGCCCCTGAGACACATTAGGTCAGTCTTTAGGAGTATATCATAATAAACTAACCCATCAAGTGTTCATATCTCATCAATAAATGGTTACTAGTCAGAGTCGGTCAAACTACATGGTCTCTACATATATAACATAGGCAAGGCTTATCTATGATCAGTTCCTCTTAGGTCTTAGTTGAAACTTAGAAAATACAAAAAAAATTGAAAACTTAGAAAGCACAAAAAACATTTGAAGACTTAGAAAAACACAATAACATTTGAAAATTTGAAAACCCAAAACTTTGGAAAACATTCAAAACCCTAAATATCCTTACAAAACTTGAAAACATAAACATTTATATATACCCACAAAGATCCAAAACAACCTCAAAACATTGCAAAATATCAAAAACATTGAAATATTCCAAAAATTCCAAAACCACCCATCCTAGTTGGCTTTCACCCATAATAAAAATTCATCCATGATAAATCAATAATCATCTTCAACCTTTGGTAAAACAAGTAGGAACAAGTATGAAATTTCATGAATTGTGAACCTAAATTTCAAAAATCAAACTCTTTATCATTATCAAACGTGTCAATCAAACCTTATATCAATGACCTTTCAAACAACCTATCAACATGCCAACATCCACTAACATGTCCTAGGATACATCTTTCCTACAATGGGAATCATATTTGGAAATCAATTTGGATACCTATCCTAAACAAAACAAATTACTTAGGAAAGAGATAAATAACATTGATTGTTTGTTTAGGGTATGTGCAGGATCATGGTGCACCAAAAAGTGGCAATATTATGGGTATTTGTAGGGTATGTGGCTGACGACTTTTTTTTCACCCAAAATTAATGAAACAAAAAGGGTTTTTAGAGGAGATTCTCATATTTCCAAAAATATAAATTATGATTTAATTTGAATTAAATAAATTATTATTATTCATTTTCTATTAAAATTATGACTAAAGTCCTGACGTCGCTGATTGAAAAACATCTATAACTTTCAAACAAGATCATATTTTTTGAATCAAAACATGTGTCACATTCTATGCTTCAAATACTATAGGATAAAAATAAAAATAAAAAAATTCATAATTAATTATTTACTTGGAAAAAATTACAAATAAATATGCATCACATCTGGACATGAGTCCTATACTTATATATAAAATCTTACAAAAAAATATTATCATTTTATTATGGTTAGGGTGGTCAAACAGACACCTACTTCTTATTTTTTCCCTGAAATTTAAGTACTACTGCATTGAAATTTCAAATTTTCACCAAATATATTGTATTTATTTTTAAATAAAACTACATTCAATTTTCTACAAATTCTATTCTTACATATTTTTGAAATAATATAGATAACTTATTCAAATATTTACGTCAAGTTGCCTAACATTGATTTTTTTGAATTTTTTGCCACTTAAGGGCCTGTTTTTTGCATGATGATCCTGCACATACCCTTCATTTTCATCTTCTCTTACGATTTATCTTATTGACCCATTCCAAGGACCTCTTGACAATGTGTAAATTATTTAAAGAGAAAGGAATGGGGCATTAATCATTATCTTTTATTTGTTTTTCTTGTGGGATATTCTTGTAAAATAATCATGGTGAATACTTTCTTAGTTGAGTGTAGGGAGGTCATTTTTGAATAGATTTTTGACTATTGGATATGCTTTGGTCTGAAATATTCTAAACTTATAAACTACATTCCAACCCTATGTCAAGACATGAGCAATGATTATCCTATCTATTTTCAAAGTCAAATTCCATCATACTAGATACTCGTTATTGATACCTTGATGCATTGTGTATATGCATTATATCAAAAAGAAGGAATGAGTAAGTATTTGAATCCCTAAAATGAGCATATCATCAATCTCATCACCATATCTAGTAAAGTCTCAAATAATCATAGGCTTGTTGGACTTTTGAATCAATTTCCAAAAAAATGCTAGTCAATGTCCATCTCATTCTTCTTTTTCTTCTTTCTTTGTTAAAAACTCTATCCAAGTATCAAATCTATGTGATATATATCAAAATTTACATGAGGAAACCCATGGTTGATTATTGTATATACATCATAAAATTCATCTACATCAAACATCTAACCTTTCTAAGAAGTATTTTTTGTCCTCTTAGAGTTGAACTAATCATGTATCTTTATCACAATCTCAACCTAAAAATTTAAATTTTTGCCTGATCTCTTAAGGGGGGGGGGGATACAAACTTAATTCCTTTTATTGGGGAAATAGTGGGAAATCAAAACAATGAGGAATTTTTTAATTTTTGATCTAAGTATCAACATTAATCTAAAAAGCACTAGTCTTTGAACAAATGTAACAAGTACATCTCTTCAAAGAGGGGCAAAATGTAGACACTTAAAATTGTCCTAAATGATATTATACACTTGAATATGAATACTAGCACCATTTTGTCTTGAAATTCATCTCCTCATCAATTGTTTAATTAAATGGTCCTAGTTGTTTAATTAAATGGATCAATTCTCCTCTTTATCAAATGATCACTATTATTTACCTAATTCACCCTTTCACACTAACTTTTCATCTTGTTCAAGCAGATAATGAAAATTATTTAAATTAAACACCTTATATCCTCTCTTTTAATTGAATAATCCTAAATTATTGAATTAAATGTCATTTGCATCCCCTTTTTGTTAAATAAATTAATTATTTAATGAACATCCTAATTTCACTCAAATTGCACAATTAACACTTTGTTTTAATTATCTAATTCCTATTTTCCCTTACCATCCCACTTGCATGGGAATAATCCCTTGGAATATTCCTCCATTTGAACTCAAAAAGGGAATATTCTTTTGTAACAAAATTTCTAACAACTTTGAAAGTGTGTTTACTTGAATCATTGTGAGCAATTGATTAACTCTTTGATCCATGTGATCTTGCATTCTCATCCATTGATGGAAATACTTGATCCATTCCTTCACCTTTGATTGCATCTCAACCCTTGATTGATCAAATCAATCTTGACCCTTGAATCACCATCTTCTCCTATAAATACTACTCATTTTGGAGAGAAATGGATCCAATTCCATTTTAGAAAAGTTATGTTGCATGTTTCATCACCCATGTTCATTCATCTTGCATCCATTTGGCTTTTAATGCATACTAATCTTAATTTCCATTCATTTTAGCTCGTTTTCATCAATGGAATGCATTTACATGCTTGTTTTACCAAGGTATTGGGAAAGGGTCATCATTCCATATCAATATAGCACCAATCCCCCAACGGGATGAGGTTTGAAGAATTTAACTAGGCTTCATTGTGCATTTCTTAATATATTTTAGTTTGAATCACTTCTTCATTCTATGTTTTAAAACAATTCATTGGGATTATAGCTTAGTTAATATTGTGTAGTATCTATTAGATCTAGTGTATATAGCTCATATTATTATTATAGTCACACCACTATCCTCCTCAACATTTTTTGTAACACCTGTGAGATTTTATTATTAAATAATAACCAAGGAAAAAAACTTCATCTCAAGTTGAATCAAATATACCCAAATTCTCCTCATCTCTTGCTATGCCCTTAATATTATTGTACATTGGGTTATGAATAGTCGGCTTGTGGCTATCTTAATTATCTATTAAGTCATATTATCATTAGTATATTGTTATTTAGTTGTTTAGGTTAGCCTAAAGTCTTATATAGGTGTGTCTAAGTCGGCCTAGGTGATATCCTTGGCATAAATAGGTATATATAGGAGGTTGTGAGTCTTATTTCATCATCAAGTTGTGAAGTGTGTTCTCAATAGAGATATTTGGAGGTTTTCCCCCTCGAAGTGGCTTGTTATTCTCAGTTATTATCAAATATTTGCAGCATATTTCATATCACATTCTTCTATTGTGCAAGTTATTTCATAACAAGTGGTATTAGAGCATGATCTTGGCACCATAGAGGTAAGGTTTCTCTCAATTTTGGAGGCGATTTTGGGAAGAGCTTATATTTGATATTTTGGTGAATTTTTTTCTGATTTTTAAAAGGTTTTCCAAGAACATATTGAAGAATCTACATTCCATATTTCAGAAGAATTGGAGTAGAATTAAGCGAATTATTGCAGAATTAGGGTTTCTACACTATTAAGCGAATTATTGCAGAATTAGGGTTTCTCACACATAGTGTTGAATTGGAGTCTAATTTTTATTGGGTTTTTGAAGACATACTAAAGGATATTACAGTAAAAATTTGAGAGAATTTAAGTTTCATTTGTGTGATTTATTTCAATATTAGTGGTTTCCATCGTGACAGGGCCTGCAACAAGGGGTAAAAAGAATGTTGTCACTCCAGGGAAGACTCCTAATAAGGATGGTGAAAAAATCAAGGATATTACTCATAATGAAGAAATAAATAAGGTCAAGGAAGAAATTTCCTCAATTAATATGGATATGTGTGACCTAAGAGGAGATATGTCGGACATGCGAAACATGTTAAGCACCTACATAGCTGAATCAAGAAAGGAGTTCTCAAGCAGCCAAGGTGAAAATTATAGGTTAGCTACTACTAACACAAGCTTTAGTACTCCTATGGGATCTAGGAATTTAATTTCAAAGGTGGATATGTGCAAGTTCGATGGTAAGGATCCTCTAACATGGATAAACCAAATGGAGAATTTTTTTGAAGTACAGCAAATCCCAAATGGACAAAAGGTCACGATGGCTTCCTTATATTTAGAACCAGATCAATTCATTTGGTATCGTTGGATTTGCACTCATCAAGGTAAAAAGGGGCTCATCGTCTCATGATCAATTTTTATATAGGAACTCCAAGCACAATATAGCAATAGCATCACAGACAACTTCTTCATCCAGCTAGCTAAACTTCAACAAATAGGATCAGTTAAGGATTATATTCAACAATTCCAAAATCTATCCTTAAGGGTGGACTCAATTACGGAGGAAAACTTGAATGAATTATTCTTGGGTGGTCTCAAGGATCACATTCAACATGAGGTACACATGTTTAGCCCTAGTTCCATAAATGAGTCTTTTATCTTAGAACGCAGAGTAGAGGAGAAATATTTGATTCCTAAGAAGCAAGGGGCTAATGTGACAAGAGAGAGGATATTCAAAACAACCTACTAAGTTGACTCCACAAAAAATTGAGGATAAAATAGTAAAAGGCTTGTGTTTCAATTGTGATAGCAAATACAGTCGAGGACATAAATGTAGTGAAAAGAAATTGTTTTATATTGAAGGTCCCAATGAGGAAGAAGAGGAGGAACCCATACTAGAAGATGAAAGGGAGTCAAATGAGGAATCACATGATTCTCAACCAATCATTTCTTATCATGCACTTTCAGGTTTTAGTGCTCCACAAACTCTCAAGGTGGTGGGGTTCCTAAAGAAGAAGAAGGTAACAGTGTTGATCGAATCAGGTAGTACTCATAATTTCATCAACAAAAAGTTAGCTACTCGTCTAATTTTTTTCATATATCCAGCTATAGAGTTTCAAGTTTTGATTGCAGATGGTGGTATAGTTAGTTGTTCAGGGAAGTTTCATAGCATTAAATTATCCATGGGAGATTATCAACTTGATACCCCAATGTATGCGATATCCATGGGTGCAATAGATATTGTTTTGGAAGTACAATGGCTTACTACATTAGGAATAATTGAGATGAACTTCCAAGAACTATTCATGAGATTTCAATCAGAAGGAAGGCTAGTAGAGCTAAGGGGGTTGAAGGAAAAATCTCCACAAATGGTAAGCTCTCATCAAATGCAAAATTTTCTTAAGAAAGGAGTGGATGGATTTGTGGCCCAACTATGTTCATTAGAAGTCTCTCAATCTATTACTCCTACTCATCCAGATTTGCAAGCTATAATTGATCGTCACTTAGTTGTTCTTGGAGATATGCCTAAAGGACTTCCTCCTAAGAGGGATCATGATCATGCCATCCAGTTAGTCCTAGGGAGCCAACCACCGAACATCAGGCCTTATAGGTATCCACACATACAAAAGAGTGAGATAGAAAAAATGTTGAAGAGATCCTAGAGGCAAGAATCATCAAGCATAGCCAAAGTGCTTACTCCTCGCTGGTGGTGATGGTACGTAAGAAGGATGATACTTGGTGCATGTGTCTAGATTATAGAGTGCTCAACATGTACACCATTAAAGATAAGTTTCCAATTCCAGTCATTGATGATTTGCTAGATGAATTAAATGGAGCTATGTTTTTTACCAAGTTAGATCTTAGATCTGGCTATCACCAAATTCGGATTAAGGAGGAAGATATTTGTAAGACAACATTTCCTCATGAGGGTCATTATGAATTTTTGGTGATGCCATTTGGTCTTACCAATGCACCATCTACATTCCAAAGTTTGATGAATTCCATTTTTAAGTTCTTGAGAAAGTTTGTGTTAGTATTCTTTGATGATATATTGATTTACAACAAGACTTGGGAAGAACATTTGCAACATGTGGACCGAGCATTACAAATACTTGAAGATCATAAACTCTATGCTAAGCCATCCAAGTGTGCTTTTGGTCTTACAGAGGTGGAGTATTTGGGACACATAGTTTCACATGAAGGAGTAAAGGTGGACCCTAACAAAATTAAGGCTATCAGGGAATGGCCTATTCCAAAAACCATTAAGAAACTAAGAGGATTGTTGGGATTGACAGGGTACTATAGAATATTTGTGAAGAATTATGGTAGTATAGCAGCACCTCTCACCACTCTATTGAAGAAGGATTCTTTTCATTGGAACAACTCTGCCAATACAACATTTGAGAGATTGAAGGAGGCTATGTGTACAACTCCAGTACTTGCCACTCTTGACTTCACCAAGGAATTCATTGTGGAATGTGATGCTTCTAGAAATGGGATAGGAGTACTGCTCTTGCAAGAAGGTCAACCAATTGCTTTTGAGAGTCGTCAATTAAAGGGTAAGAATCTACTAAAACCTATTTATGAGATGGTAATGCTAGCAATACTCCATGTACTGAAACAACGATGGCCTTATCTATTGGGTAGACATTTCAAGGTTAGGACAAATCATGATAGCCTAAAATATTTTTTGGAACAACGACCATCTTCTGAAGAGCAATAAAAATGGGTCACTAAGATGTTAGGGTATGACTTTGAGATTGTATATAAGAAAGGGAAAGAAAATATTGTCGTAGATGCACTGTCAAGGAAGGATGAGAAAGATGAAGCCTTATTGTGTGCCCTTTCAATATTACAAGAAAATTGGGTGGAGGAAGCCAAAGCAGAGTGGAAAAATTTGTGGCTGAATGTTTGGTGTGTCAAAGGCATATAGGGGAGACAATTAAGACACCAGGTCTCTTGCAACCCTTATCTATTCCTAGCCAACATTGGGAAGAGATATCATGGACTTCATCACAGGGCTTCCCAAATATAAAGGTCACAATGTCATCATGGTCGTAGTTGATCGGCTCACTAAATATGCACATTTCATTGCATCAGCACATCCTTTTATAGCAAGTGCAGTGGCTAAGCTTTTTTGGAGAGTATCCAAAAGCTACATGGTACACCTAAAGTTATTGTTAGTGATCATGATCCTATCTTCACTAGTCACTTTTGGAAAGATTTATTCTCATGTTTGGGTACTCAATTGGCTCTTAGCTCTTCATACCACCCTCAATCAGATGGGAAAACAGAGGTTGTTAATAAGTGTTTGGAAGGATATCTACATTGTTTCACTTCAGAGAAATAGTCCCAGTGGGTAGATTGGCTACCACTTGTAGAATGGTGGTATATCACTTCTTTTCATAGCTCATCAAAAATGTCTCCATTTTTGGCACTTTATGGATATCCTCCTTCCCTCACATCATCAATTAAGGTGTCCCCAAGAGTTCAAACAGTAGAAGACCACTTGCTTCATCAACAAAAATTACTTTCAGGACTCAAGGAGAATTTAGCCATGGCACAAAATCGAATGAAGCAACAGGCAGACCAACATCGTAGTGAAAGAAGTTTTGAAGTTGGGTATTGGGTCTTCTTGTGATTGCAGCCTTATAAGAAAATATCACTAAAGCAGCAAAGAAAGAATAATAAGTTGTCTCCAAAGTATTATGGTCCATACCAAATCATGCAGAAGATCGGTAGTGTTGCCTAAAAGCTTGAATTTCCACCAACAACAAAGATACATCCAGTTTTTCATGTTTCCTATTTGAAGAAGGTAATTGGGCATAATATTCCCACTCAAACAATACTTCCTAAATTGGATGAAGAAGGGAGAATCATTTTGGAACCAGAGTGCATTCGTCAAACACGCACAAAGAAGCTAAGGAATAGAACTATCACTGAGTATCTCATCCAATGGAATAATTTACTAGTTGAAGATGCCACATGGGAAGACAAGGAGTTCATTCAAAAGTTTCCAAACTTGATTAGCATTGAGGACAATGCTTCTTTGAAGAAGGGGGGCATGCTACGCCCTTAATATTATTGTACATCAGGTTATGAATAGTCGGCTTGTGGCTATCTTAATTCTCTATTAAGTCATATTATCATTAGTATATTGTTATTTAGTTGTTTAGGTCAGCCTAAAGTCTTATATAGGTGTGTCTAAGTCGGCCTAGGTGATATTCTTGGCATAAATAGGTATATATAGGAGGTTGTGAGTCTTATTTCATCATCAAGTTGTGAAGTGTGTTCTCATTAGAGATATTTGGAGGTTTCCCCCTCGAAGTGGCTTGTTATTCTCAGATATTATCAAGTATTTGCAACATATTTCATATCATATTCTTCTATTGTGCAAGTTATTTCATAACATCTCTCTTGATATAACACATGCTTCCAAATATTTTGAGATTCCTTATTAATGCCAGTATTTCTTTAAATAGCCCATACAAAATCCTTTTTCTCTTATTCATAATTTGATCTTTATCCAAAATATAGTAAGTTTTTTTTGTAGCTTCTCTCTAGAATGGATCCAATATATTTGGTTGACATAGCATTATCCTTTCAACTTCTTGTACATTCCAATTATTCCTTTTTGCAACTTCCTTTTTTTGTAGTATTCTAGGGGTGAAAAACTACCTATAGATTCCATGCTCCTCATAGAATTTTTCATACTTCTTAGTAGTAAATTGTCCTCCTCTATTTGATCTTAGAACCTTGATTCTCCTTCCAATTTTATTCTTCACCATAGCTTTAAATGCCTTGAACTTGTCAAAATATTTTGAATTTTCCTTAAGACGTGTAATCCAAGTCATCCTAGTATAACAGTAAATTAACATCATGAATTACCTGTCTTCTTCTATACTTTTAGTCCTCATTGGTTTGCATAGATCTATATGTAACAAATCCAATGGATTTGATGTGGAATACTCTTTGGTAGGGAATTTTCACCTTGTCTTATTCCCTTCATGATATGGCTTACAACTAGTTGATTGAGGTTTCTTAATTCATGGAATATCTCAAACTATCCCTTTTGAATTGATCTTCACAATGTCATCAAAATTCATGTCTCCTAGCCTTCAGTACCAAATAAAAATTTCATCATTTTGCACCATGTGACTACTCTTTCCATTCAATTCACAAAGATGATAAATATCACTATTTTTCCTACTTGCTTTGAAATTCATCTCACTAGTACTTTATTATCTGATTTCACAATTGTTAGTGTAGGATGGGGTCAAAAATTGAGTGCAAAAGGAAAAGATCAATGGTAGCAACCATGACTACCTAAAATCCTAGCCATAAATACCCAAATCCAAACGAGAAAGCACAAATAGCAATGGAAATCAAATAACAAAAAAGTAATACCAAAATTCCCCTATGAAAGTTGATTCATATTCCTTGTAACTCCCCTATTTTGATGTAAATTACAAGCTTGACGTCATATTTTTTGTACATGAAAGTTCTTAGTTAATTGATAGTGAAAGCAATTATATCAAAGATCATGATTGTAAGGTTAGAATGATGAATACAAATTTCTTTTATGGAAAATCTATTTGAATAGATGGTCAATATCAAAAGACAATATGATGTGGAGATCAATAGACAAGGTTGCTTACACAACAAAGAGATAGGATTAGGTTCAAAATAGGGCTAATTAAAGATGGATAATGGAGATTAAAAGATTTTTTTATTAATGATAAAAAAATTTTGAAGGGTGCCTGAAACCTTGAACAAAAGGAGATAGTGGTAGTAAAGATGAAACAATAAACTTCCCACCCAACACACCAAAAAACAAGCTAATTACTAGAACATCAATAGAACATCAGCTAAAAACCACAACAAGAAAAAAAAATAGTAAATCAAACCAAACGACCATTAGAAAATTTCCTTCAAAATCTTTGTTGCATACATAACCTTACACACCAGCCTATCATGCATCTCCATGATTTCCTCAACATCATGACTAGTGACTATTTTTCATTTCTTGGTTTTACTCTGAGTATGCACACTCACTCCAAAATCCAAATCCATGGTATGCATTTCCATGAAAACACTCTCCCCCCTTTCCTTAGTCACATTTTCTTCAAACAATCCTCTACCAGTCCATTCCTTTTCTTTCTGGTTGAGGAAAACCATACCTTCAGCCAAGGCCTCCAACTTCTCCTTATGTTAATTATCATGTCCAAGCCCTTTAAAATCTTCCTATTTTTATTTTCCATCAAATCCATCCTTGGTCCATAATCATTCTTCAAATTAGCAAGCTCGTCCACCACACATCCAACACTAGAATTTAAAGTCCTGGTCAACCTGAAGATAAAATCCTTCTCCTTGAGACTATCCAGAGTGGAAATGTTGCAACAACAAATATTGTCATGCATATTATGGAGGTCCTACACCTCTTGCATGACCCACATCAACAAATTAAATGAGATATCAAACCCTTCTTTCACCAAACCATATGCTTTCAAAAAATCCATAGACCCCCAAAACACACCCCTACACTAATGTGAACCAACCAAAGAATCATCCTCTTCAGACACTTTAGGGAAACTATTGGCCTTGCCCCTATATTTAGACACTAACAACTAGGAAAAATAATCCACATTAGCCACAAATTTCTCCTTTCCAATAGTAGGGGACCCACCATCACCAGAATTCCCCAATCCATCACCCTAGATATTCTCTGCCACCTCCTAAAACTTATCACCCACATCCTTAGAATGGCCCTTGGCCTTCTTACCTCTAGGAATTCCCTCGTTAGTACCCTCCACAAAAATCCTTCTTGAGTTTTCATTTGACATGCGAGAGGAGAAATTTTTCCTTGGATGTTGAGGGTTTCATCCCTCAAGATGAGGAAGTGTAATCCAGTGTTTTCATTTGGACCAACCCTTCGACTCCTCTTCAATTTATGTACCCTCACTCTCTGGAATATCTCCCATCTGACATCTCCCGCTCCCATTCCTCTTCATTTTTGGAATAGGGGACCAGGGAGCTCGAACAATACAATTAGATTTAATAAAATATACAATGAGAAACATCAAGCCCTCATGTAGAAAAGGGTTTCTAGGGTTCTTCCTAAAACTCAAAATTCCTTCTTCTAGAGACATTAAAATCTAAAATGGGAAGGACACAAGCTTACCATGTGAAAAGTGATTTAGTAGCACAAGATGGTGACCATATAGTGTCATATATTTTTCATTGAGGGTAAAGTACCACATCAATGCCACTACCACATCCTACTAGATGGGTTTAATCTTGGTCTTGTCATATCCCCCACAATCCAATCTCACCATTTTAGCCCATTCTCTATCTTGGAGAAAGTTTTTCTTGACCGACTATGAGATATTCTTATTTCCTATAGAATTTCCTACCTTCCATCGACATACATGTCACTTCTGCTATGAAATATTCATTGGTGGTAGTATCCCTACCAAACATACTAAGCACACATCCTTGCCAAGCATCAACAAAATCCTTGGAAACACTAGCCTTAAATCCATACAACCTCTCCATGAAAGGAGTCACACCACCTCTCTATAGAATTTCCCACACATCAGCATTGGCTTTGATTTCATCACAAGAAAGAGGCTCTATTATGCACCTATCCCCACCCATCATTGAAGTAGTTGTAGAAAAAAACCATAGACAACGATAGAAAAACAAAGAGGGAAAAGGAAGATTAACACCAAGAAAGCATGTGCAGCTGCCATGGATGGTACTAATAGTAATAATGCAGGAGAGGCTTATACAACTTAGACTTGAATGACCACAAATTCCAATGAGCATCAAATGTGCAAATAGTCTAATAAACCAAAAAACTCCACAATGCCCACACATTCCAAAAGCCAAGGAGGTGGCCAAAAACAACAAGCTAATGTGAGTAATTATGAATAAAGGTGCTTAATTCAATAGGTAGAACATCATTCACATTCCATGATCTTACTGATGTCACCCAAAATTTTCCAACCAATCAGCTACAAATTTTTTCTCTCTATAGGCATGTGATATATAAATTTCATCAAATTCAAGAATTAAAGAAATGACATCAAGAATGATATTTTTAATAGTCCAAGAGGGGGGGACACTTTCCTTAGGAAATTAATAATGTTTAGGGAATCCCCTTTGATCCAAAGCTTAGAGATCCCCAAGACTCTAGCCAACTTGATGCTATGATAGGCTAATTAAAACAAAAATGTTACATGATCAATGGTTGAAATTTACAAGAGAATTTGGAGGGAAATGAAGCAAATTAGATAACCATAAGATTATTTAATTTGAGAGGGAAGGTGAGAAATTAAATAATCAAAGTAATTATTTAATTATAGAAGAAAAGGGGAAATTGAATTTTAATTAAAATGATTGAAAGAAACCCTTTAATTAAAAGTGAAGGAAAAGGGATGACTTATTAAATAATTAAATTGATCATTTACTAATAGATAGAAAATGTTAAGGGAACAATTAAATAATTATAATAATTATTTAACCATAAAAGAAAGTGATGAAGAGAATTATTAAATAAAAAGGAATTCATTTAATTATAGAGAGGAGAATGACATTAATGATATAATTTAATATTAATTTATTTAAGGGTATGTGCAGGATCATCATGGAAAAAGCAAGCCCTTAAGTGGCAAAAAAATTGAAAAAATCAGAGTTAGGAAACTTGAAGTAAAAATTTGAATAAGTTATCTTTATTATTTCAAAAATATGTAAGAATAGAATCTATAGAAAATTGAATGTAGTTTCTAAACTACTAGGTTTGTTTAAAAAACAAAAAATCTATTTGGTGAAAATTTGAAATTTTAATGTAATGGTACTTAAATTTCAGGGAAAAAACAAGAAGTAGGTGTCTGTCTGACCACCCTAACCACAATAAAAAGATAAATTTTTTTATAATATTTTAGATATAAGTAGAGGACTCATGCCTAGATGTGACGCCTATTTTTTTGTACTTCTTTCCCAAGTAAATAATTAATTATAAAAAATTTATTGTAAATTTTTAAAATATATAAAAACTCATATGTCTAACCACCTTAACTTGGTCAAAACTTCATGAAATTCATTTTCTCTTTTTTTAATCCTATAGTATGAGAAACATAGAATGTGACACATGTTTTGGATTAAAAAAATGTGATACCGTTTGAAAGCTATAGATATTTTTCAATTAGCCTATCAATCAAGACTTTAGTAGTAATTTGAATAGAAAATGCATAATAATTACTTATTAAATTCAAATTAAAGAATAATTTATATTAGTGGAAAGCTGAGAATATCCTTTAAAAACCCTTTTCACTTCATGATCCTGCACATACCCTTAATCAATTGAAAGAAGAATAAAGAAGGGGAAATGAACTAATTAAATAATTAAAATTATTCAATTACACGGGGAAGAAGGGAAATTGATGTGAAAAATGGAGTTCATAGGTGTAAGATATTTTTAGTGTTTATATTTTTCCCCTCTTTGATATAATGTGAAGTCATTTGAATGTTGTATCAAAGAACAAACATGGAAGTTTATCTCATAACTTGCCATGGTGTACCCCAATGAAGACGAGATAGACATATTCCCCCTCAATCTTTTTTCCAAATTTTGATAGAGTTTCAATAAATTTGAAAAATTATTTTGATAAGAAAATTTGATATTGGATGAAAGCAAGGATTGACGAAAGAAATTTAAGTGAGCAAAAATTTTTAGCATGTAAAGAAGATTATCAAGGAATGGAAAAGGAAGAATGGAATAGATGAAATAGGATTGAAATTTTTCTTGATAAATATTAGGCTTGCACGATTATCATCACTCAACATTGAAAGATAGAAAATGGATCATAAACACCATGATATGATAGACCAAGGTGTGCAATGTTATCCCTTTGTCGAAATAGTCACTTGATAGACAACAAATACCATGATGCTTACTAGGAGGCAAGTTTCCTCAATATTTTTCCAAGAGAAATTACAAACAACAATTGAAAGAAAATAAGTCATGATCCATTGTTGTTCCTCTAAATCCTTCATGGGACATCCTCAAGGAGCATAATAACATGACCAAAGATAAATATGAAAGATAAGAACAACTAGAACAACAGAGTAAACATCCATTTAGATCATTTTCCAATGCTTGTTTGTTGATAGGATTGATAAAATGGACTGAGTGATTCATAATGTCTGATTTTAGGAAAGGAATCATGTTGTATAAGACATCAAGTCTAGTTTTGACCATGCAACCACCTGTATAAGGAAAATGATAAGTTTGATAAATAAAAGTCTCTACTTTTAGGAAGGACACAGCATGTATAAGGAAAGTGATAGAATCAGGTTTGGTTTCAAGAAATGAGGCAAGTCATATAAGACATCGAGTTGGGTTTCAACACTACCACCTCTTGCATAATACCATTGACTTGATTGATATTTATGATTAGGAAATTAATCAGTTTGGACCGAAGACTAGTTGGATAGTTCATCTTTTGATTCATTATTTTATTGATGCTTACATAAAAGTTTTGACCTTAGAAAGAGATAACTTATTATAGGAAAAATGATGATGGACCAAGATAGACCTAACAAACCCTAAGAAACTGACCTAGTGCTTCAAGGGCTTATCAATTAATGGCCTTTCCTACATAGCAATGTGTAGAGAAAATGTAGTTCGACTAGCTTTGACCATGTATAATTTATTATTATGATGTGAATCATGATTGAACCGACTCCATAAAACCCTAAAGGATTGACCTAGTGCCTCAAGGGCTAATCGATTGATGGAATTTCCTACATTATACACATAGAGACATCGTAGTTCAACCACTTGGGTTGACACATACTTTGACTATTTTTTTTGGATTTTGATGTTTTCTAGTTTTCTTATATTTTTTAAGTTTGCTGATCTTTTTAGATTTGCATGCTTTTTGATTTTTTTGGACTTTAAAGTTTTCTATTTTTTTTTATTTTGAAGTTTTGAAAGCTGATATTGTGTCTATGGTCCCATATGAAACCAAGTCCAGGAGTTTCCCCTAGTTAGGTGTATGACCAACTTATTATGGGAGAAGAGGTTGAAGGATGTTAATGTATTAAGGATGGATATGAAAAGTGCAAGATGGAAATTGTCAACAGTTCTCAAACCATGAGAAGGATGAAAAATCCTTATTATGGATGAATAAAATTTTGTTATGGATAGTAAATGTAAGGATCATGACAAATTCATGTGAAAGATACCCACACACAAGCATGGATAGGAATATAAGGACAAACATGATCTTGCCCCTAGTCAAGCTAAAAACCAGTTGATTATGATGATGATGATGTTTTTGTTGATAATGGAAGGACACATCTAAAAAATAACATGCGGATTGGGAAATACATATCCCATTGATGATAATGTAACTAAAGGATCAAGGTCTATAGTAAGGATAGAAACAAAGCCAAGGAATGATTTCAGTGATGTGCTAGGTTGCATAGGAAGATTATATGGGTTAGGTTTGTTAGATTTGGAAAGACTAACCTTAGGACTAGATGGGATTATGGACGTAACTTGGAAATGTAGATTAGAATTGTTAAACCAATGACAAGGGAAAACCAATTCTAGTGATAGATAAAATATTATAATGGATTGATTTTTGTAAAGATAGGAGATATGAGGGTATGTGTAGGATCATCATGGAAAAAACAGGCCCTTAAGTGGCAAAAAATTTAGAAAAATCAGAGTTAGGAAACTTGATGTAAAAATTTGAATAAGTTATCTATATTATTTCAAAAATATGTAAGAATAGAATCTATAGAAAATTGAATGTAGTTTCTAAACTACTAGGTTTATTTTTAAAAAAATTATTTGATGAAAATTTTGAAATTTCAATGCAATAGTACTTAAATTTCAAGGAAAAAATAAGAAGTAGGCATCTATCTAACCACCTAACCACAATAAAATGATAATATTTTTTTATAAGATTTTATATATAAGTAGAGGCCTCATGTCCTAATGTGATGCATATTTTTTTGTAATTTTTTTCAAATAAATAATTAATTATGATTTTTTTATTACAACTTTTAAAAAATATAAAAACTCATATGTTTGACCACCTTGGTAAAAAATTCTTGAAATTCATTTATCTATTTTTAATCCTAGATAGTATGCAAAGCATAGAATGTGACACATGTTTCAGATTCAAAAAATGTGATACCAATTGAAAGCTATAGATGTTTTTCAATCAACTTATCAATTAGGACTTTAGTAGTAATTCAAATAGAAAATGAATAATAATAATTTATTAAATTCAAAGTAAAGCATAATTTATATTGGTGGAAAGATGAGAATCTCTTTTAAAAACCATTTTCATTTCATCAATTTTGGGTTTAAAAAAAGCCATCAGCCACATACTGTACACATACCCATCATATTGCTACTTTTTGGCCCATCATGATCCTATACATACCCATGAGGATTATTTATTCAAAGAATTGTCATATGATCTCTAAGGAGTATGTTGCATAGGAATAATGTGTTTTCTTTGAGGTATGGATTTGGATAATGCTACAAAGGAAATGACATGGTATTTCATGGATAGTGTATGACCAAATGATATATAGGTCAAGAGTTTTACCAAAGAATGATTTATGTTTGTGCCCTATCTCTAATCAAGTTCAAGGTAGGTGGGAAAAAAAGGATGTAAATTATATGGATTATATGGAAAGATGGAAATTCCATGAGGAAGGCATGAAAGATGAGACAAATTTCCCCAAAGTGTAATGGTAAACATAGATAATTAATATTACACATGATGCCTATTTTATAGGTTTTCATCATGGTACTTATCCAAAGAACCATAAAAAATTGTTTTCACTATTGGAAAAAAAAATCTCTTTACTATTTTTTCCTTTTTAAAAATTTTTATATGGACTTGATGTTCTAGATGATCACTAATTTTTCTAAATCCTTTTATGTTGTTGATGTAAATGTTGGTTTCATGATATGCCAATAGTGACCTTTATGGAGTAGTTTTCCTATTAGGATCATATCACTTGCATACAATTGATCGATGCCATTATGATCCTCTCTAATAGTAGGTTTTTCCTTATTGAAATTTGTACATCGTGATAGAGTTCTATGGGAGTCCTTAAGATAAAGAGTTGCTACTAATATACGATGGATTTGTGAGGTAGGATTTTTTGAATCTAGACAATATTTTAGATTATGATGGATGATGGTAGATGTGTAAAGATTATTTGGAAATTTGGATTTAGCAATTTTTCTTTTCTGAACGTGGGATGGTGGATGATGTAGTTTGGAATTTTGATTTGGATAGTGTTTGGAACCATCACTTTTATATGCCTTGCATGATGTCCATTTTGAAGGAGGTGGGCATTTGTTATATGTGGAAGATTTCTTATCTTGTGGCTCCATATTTTTATTGAATATTAGAATTGAACTCTTTTTTTTACTTGATCCATTTTTCTTTGGGATCCATTTTAAATTTATTTTTCTGCTTATATTTTTGTATTTAATGGCCTTTGGTATTTGATTTCAGACTTTATACTTGTAATATTTTTTTTTTTTTGGTTCCAATTGATGGGTTTAATTATGTTGGAATGATGGTTTATGGTGTTGATGGAATGAGTGTTGGAAGAAACCTTATTGTAAGGACTACTCATGGCCCCCATTTTGATGTTTATATTGGATAAAGTTTCCCCTAATATCATGGATCTATCACTAACATCATTTGATTTGTTGATTGAAGAATACCCAAGACCTTGATGTGTTAGTGTAGGATCATGGGGGTCCAAACTATGCCCTTAAGAAGGAATGAAAACTTAGGAAAAAAGAGTCAGGAAACTTGAAATAAAATTTTGAATAAGATATTAACATATTAATCTAAAACTATGTAACAACAAAATTTTTATAAAATTTAATTTAGTTCCTAACATACTATTCTATTTAGTGAAAATTTGAAATTTCAATGCAGGGATACTAAATTTTTAGGAAAAAATGAAAAGAAAGTGTTTGTTTGACCAACGTAAGTACAAGAAAAATATACCATATTTATTTGAAACTTTCAATATAAGTAGAGGACACATTTCTAGATGTGTCACATTTTTTTGTAATTTTTTTGCAAGTAAATAATTAGTTATAAATTATTTATTATTTTAAAAAAAAATATTGAAACTTGTTTGTGTGACCACCATAACTTGGTAAAAATTTTATGATTTTATTTTTATCCTATACTATGAGAAGCATAGAAATTGTTGCATCTTTCAGATTCAAAAAATATGAAATCATTTAAGAATTATAGATGTTTTTCAACCAACCTATCAATAAGGACTTTAGGTAGAAAGTATATATAAAACTAATAATAATTATCTATTTAATTCCATTTAAGCCATATCTTATATTTTTACAAAGCTGAACATTTTCTTAATAAACCCTTTTTGTTTTACCACATTTGGATAAAAAAATGTCATAAGCCACCTTTTTGTCATATCACCACTTTTTGGACCCCCAAGATCCTGCACTCACCCTGATGTCTAGGATTTTTATAAAACTATATTGGTTCTAGAATTATTTACTTATGTAGGCCCAGCCCTCTTCCTTGATATTGCACGCTTTGAAATATTCTATTTGTAATGGGTATTTTTTACTTTGAAAGAAATATGTGAATCCATCAATGTGTATGTGGAAATTGTTTCTTAGAATATTCTCCTCTATGAGAAAGCCTGATTTGATAAAAATGGATGATCCTAGTTGATAGTATATTTTTGCCTTATCATTTGTCATGCTTGTTTCTTCTTGATCACTTGGGATGTAAATTTGATCCATGGTAGATTTTGTAACTTCTTTGACTTGATCAATAATAGCTTCTTTATGTTCTCCTTGATCCATAATAGCTTTTTAATGTTCTTCTTTGACTTGATCAATAGTAGCTTCTTTATGTTCTTCTTTGATGTTATCCATATCATTTATTTGATTATCTATGTTCCCAAAGGAGGAAAGTGTCTCATTCTTGGAAATGAAGGTGTTTGGAGTTTCAATAGGATCAATTTTTTTGATCATTTATGGTGTAAAGGTCAATGAGAGGATCATTTTGGATTTCTTATACAATGGTAGGATCTTGATCAAAGATAGGTCTATCTTGGATGACATGATTGGGAATGGGATCTTGATTAGAGATTGGATTAACTTGGATATCATGAGCCCCTATAGGTGATTTTTGGGTAACAGTATCTAGATTTTGTTGGTGTTTCTAGCTGATGGTCTAGCATCTCCTAAAGGGTATCTACTCCTTATACTCAGACACCCTAGGTCAATGGAAAATGAATAGAAGATGTTCAATTTCCAAGCCTCTCCTATACACTTTAGGATATGAAGGACCAAGGTGGGTATTCCTATACATTGATGTAGATCATCACACTACAATGGTGGAAGGATTTTAGTGGGATAAATCATTTATGCACTTCTCCCTATTAGTAGTGACTTGTGGTAGTGTGGAAAGGGAAAACATGAAATAAAATCTAAACTAAGAAAGTAGGAAAGGTTTTTTGAATTGAAATTTTTGATTCTTCCATAGCTTCATACTTTGTGAATCTCCTTGACTAGTGCCTAATCCACATGGAGTTAGGAATAAAATAAAATCTTATGATAGAACAATCATGGCTTCTCATAATCCTACTACCTTGTAGCAAGAAACCAACAGAAGGACAATCTACATGTTACTTAGTCATCCACACTACACTACAATACCTTCATTATCCTTATGTAAGAAATTACACCACTCCTTGAATGATAGGAAAATGAAAAAATAACTCAAACAACAAATGTGTTTGAAGCATCAACACAACCCTTGTTTATATTGATTTAAAAGATAATGCATACAATATTTGAAGAACATACAGATTGACATATATAATGAAGTAGAATACAAATTTTGTATGTCAGTCATTTATTGTTATTATAGAGAATAGATCATTTCATTCCATATCTATGTCCAAAGAACTTACCCTATTCAAATTGAATCAAAGCAAAGAATTACAGAAAGCATAAAATATAGAATCTGGTAGGGAAACACTACACTAGACCACTTAGGTTTGAAAGTAGAAGTCCTAATAGTATAAAAATGAAAAAAAATTCCTTTATAGTGTAGGTTTAACTTAGAATTTGAACTCAAACCCTAACCCTCAATTAGAGTTACAGAAAGGATTAAATCCAATAAAATTACAAACAACAAGAATTCCCACCAAAACTAAAGCAACAACTAGGCATAAAGGCCTCTAACACCTTGAGCACACTCCAACATTGATGGCACTAAGAAAATAGGCATGGAACCCTTGAGAAATCCATGCTTAGACTAAGAAAATCACACCCTAACAAATAATATAACCACTACAACACTTCAGGGAATAAATAGCACTAGTCATCAATCATTTTGGCCTTGGAAGAAGTGTAAGAATGTGATGTCCAATCATCTATTATCGATCTAGTAGCTGAGAAAAAAATGCACCATTATTGAACAATCAACACCCAAAAATTAGGAGAAGCTAACCATTAGGGAAATCACATTTTGAACTTTGATCATCGATCCATCTTAATCACACCAAGATCCAACTATCCATCGCTCACTGTCCATTACTTTAAAACTTGACCATCAGATTAATGTTCATTCAAATATCCACCATCAATCTATCCTATCATTCCATCGTAGGTACACCCATTATAATATCACCGATGGACCAAAGTCACATCAATACATGTGTCACCAACATGACTCACAAAAATGATGTGAGTCATCCAATAACAAAATCAAATTACACCACATGTTGGCCCTTGTCATCATCCTCACTCATTGATTATACCATCAATGCATGTCAACCTTGCTATGTCCTACAATCAGCAATGCATTCACATTGCCATGTTAGAGATACATTGATAAATGTCTCACGGATTCCATATAGTCTCATTGATAACACTTCCATAGTCTTTATCACTCCATCAGTAAATCGCTAAAAGTTTGAACATAAGAACCTCTAGTCAGAGGTTGTGAACTTTTGAGAACCAGTGATATACCGATAGAGGGCCCACCTTATTTTGCATTGCATCACTCTATCAGAGTTACATACCCAAAGGTCTCACTGATGACACAAATATTGCCAAGTTGCCAAAAATGCAAACTTTAGAACCACATGTTGGGAAGTTTCAAAGTTAGAAAAACCACAACTTTTCGAAAATAAACGAATCACCAATTCAGGAAGTTACAAAACTTCAGAACTCCACAACACAAGTTAGAAAAACCATGAAACCCACGACTTAGAAAAGAATAACAAAATAATTGAAATAGCCATGAATTTTTGCACACCAAGGGTTTGAGATTTTATGATACAAGGGTTTAAGCCCTTCATGCAATTTTTTGAACCCTAAAAAAACAAAATGGAGGAAACACAAAGGCTCAAGAGGAAAAATTTATAGAAATGACCATGGATTTAATAAGAACCACCAGATTTGTCTTAGAGTTTTTCATAATGCTTTGGACTTTTCTTTTGAAATATATCCCAAGTTTTAGGCAATGGAATGTGATTTTGGATAATGATAGAATTTTCTTGGATGGAATTAGTATTTTGATATGATAATAAACTAGTTTTGATAGTAAGATCATTTTCAACATTGGTAAATAGTGGTAGAGATGATAGTGATAGATGGTTTGATGGTCTAGGATTAGAAATGTGACTATATCACCTAACTTTGTTCTCATATAGGAGTCTAACAAGATCCCTTGCCAGTTGTCCTTGGATAGTATGACTAAATGTGTTTTTATTCAATGTTTTCATAAATTAGGATGAAGTGGATTGCAATGGCTTAGTGGATGAAGGACTACAAGAGGATGTGGAGGATATAAGACTTCCTTGGTTTGGTGATGGGGATGAAAATTGAGGATACACATGGGAGATAGGGATTTAGGATATGATTTGGTGTTAATGAATTATTTGGAAGGAAGATTGATTTCCCTTGTTAAGGTTAGGATAAGGATGAATAATGGATTTTTTTGGTGATTAATGGTATGGATTGTGTTAATCAATTCTTGATAGGGAGGATATATGAATGGAGGAATAGATCTTATGGATTGTTGGTAAGATGGATAGATGGATGGTTGACATGAGACTGTAGGTGATTGGTATTGATGATTGGGGATTGATTGGTACTTAGCTTGACTAAAAAGAGGAGTAAGGTGAGTTAAATACATGGTTAATAATTTGGATTAGGATGGATAATGGGAATTTTTGGATGGATAAGGAAATCTTAGTGAGGATCATATGAAACTTGTAACCTTTGGATGACAATGCAAAATATATATGAGACTATGCTATATTTTTTAGGTTTTGGAGATATAAATATGACAAATGCTAATCCACGTATGACCTAGATCTTGGATGTAAGGATGATAGTAACCCTATGACCAAAGGATATTATATGAAAGAGTGATAAATGAGGCTATGGGTAAAGCTATGATATGAGACTAAGAATTAAGGATGACAAATAAGACTAATGATATGGACCTTTGGACTTAAGAAAACTATTCTAAGAAAGCTATGATAGCTCAAGGCAACAAATTAGATTTTCAAGACCATAAAACAAAAAATGTTAAAAGGATAGTGATTGGACAAACTGAATCTAAACTAGACATGAGTTTGAAATCCAACTTGGATGGTAATGATTGATAGATATAAAGACAAGCTCAAGGAAAATTTAGATATTTGATCATGAACTATTCAAAGGTATACTAAGCTCCATAGTCTAAAATATAAAAGGTACATTTAACTAAGAATGACCTAGGACCAACTAAGCAACGTAAGGATAATAATGTAGTCTAGCCAAATAATGTAATTAAAGCTAGGGGAATGCAATGAAATGGACTGATTGGACTAAGAAATTCTATGATCATAAGGTTACGATCACTATAAAAATAGGATTAGGACTAAGATAGTTAGATAGAATTTTTCCTAAAATTTTGAAAGTTGGTAGTTGTAGTTCACTATTTCATAGATGTGGTTTACTATTTCACAAATGGAGGTGACTATTTTTATCATATGTATGCATCTTACTAACTCATAGATGTGGTGTACTATTTTTTAAATTATGGTTTACTATATAATAGATGTGGTGTGTAGTATATTGGCTTCAAATTGAATGTTTTCAAATGATTTTTAATCTTGGGCTATTTTTAAGGTGATAGAAAACACATTAAACACTCTGAAAAATATTTTTTGGCTATTGTATGATTGTCTAGTTTTTTTCATGAATAATGTATGTTCATAGGCTGAATTCAACTCAATTTCCACTAGTCTTATCACAAATCACAAAAATTTCAAACAATCCCTATCCTAAGTTCAAGGCCAATGGCAACAATCTTAGGCATAAAAATTGGAATCTCCTTTGACTCAAATGTTCAAACACCTAAATGGGTGTGTACACTCTTGTCCTTACTAGAGAAGAAAAGTAGGGGCCTCTAGGACTTAAAGGATGACCCATTAACCCTTTCCTTGGAAAACTATGTGTAGTTTATGCTAAGCCTAGGATTTCTATCTCATCTCAAGGGAGTCATATGGTGAGTAACTTCAGGGTGCAATGTGGATCCCATGGACTGAGAATGATGCCAAGAACTCAATCAAAAGGATGGGCTTCTAAAATAAGGTTTGCATTCACTACTCGGGGACTTACTTTTTTTCTAGCACCTAGTAAGCCACTTAAGGCTTTAACTAACCCTACTTGGGTACTCAAAATACCTCATATAAATGTGGGTAGTTCCCCTTTCAAATTGGCACTGTTGGTAAGGTACTTTGTAGTTTGAAAATGGATTTTTCCTTAATCATTTATATAGTGGCCTTCTAGGGAAAAACCACTCTAGGTCATTCCCCTTGGAGTGATCACTTCTCCAAAGGAAGGCCCTTCTAAAAAAAAAAAAATATGTGTAGTGATTTCTCTTACACCCAAGATCTAGGAAGGTGATAGGAGAGGATACTTTGAAAAACACCTTAGGGTTCTCCAATGCAAGAATGTGAAAATGAACCAAACACAAAAGGCACTAATTCTTCTTAAACACATATCAAAATGTTTGTACTTGAAAATGAAGGACACACAAATCCCTACAAGAACACAAATTAGTAGTTTTATGATATTGTCTTCTCCATTTGTTCACCACATGCTACAAATAAGATATTAGTAACACAAAAACCCCTTTAATCTAATGAAATAAACTTGCAAAAATTGAAAAAATTTACCTTGATTCTCAGTTACATGTGTTTCAAATTTTGGGTTTGCTTTGATTTTTATGATTCTAAAAAAAAATGAAATAGGAACAATTTTACCAAATCTTAATCAAATTTAAAATTGTAAAATTTATTGGAAAGATAAAATTGAGATCTCCAAAACCCAGAAACCATTTTGCAAAAGTTCGCATGTAGAATTTATTAGAGACAAAAGAACAATATGCATTTTTCGAGATTCACAACAAATTTAACTAAAAAAAGACAATAAAACTAAAATTGCAATAAATTTTTTATTCCTACATGAAATTAAAAAAACATAAAATTTCTTAGAAAAGTATGATTGAGATTTGAAAAATCTAGAATCCTTTTTACAAAAGTTAGTGTCTATAATTTATTAGAAATGAAAGAGAAACATGCATTTTTAGAGATTAACAATAAATTTTTTAAAAAAGATAGCAGAACTAAAATCACAATAAATTTCTTATTTTTAAATAAAATTAAAAATCATAAAATGTTCTAGAATGGTAAGAGTGGGTTATACAAAACCTAGAAATGGTTTTATAAATTTTTATGTGCTTATTTTTTTATGGTTGAAAGAACATGATGGGTTTTATGCAAATTCTTGGCTATAAAAATTAAACTATTAATGTTAGGTTTACCAATGTAGGACAGTGTTAAAAATCATGTGCAAAAGTCAAAGATCAATAGTAGCTATCACAAATACCTAAAATCCAAGCCTAAAAGATCCAAATCTAAACAAGAAATCAAAAATAGTAATGGAAATCAAATAACAACAAAGCAATACTAAAATTACCTTGCCAAAGTTGATTCATCTTCCTTATATCTCCTCCATTTTGATGTATATTACAATCTTTCCATCATATTTTGCTGTATGTAAGTGTTTAGTCAAGTGATAGTGATAGTAAGAATATTATAGATCATGGTTGTAAGGTTGGAATAATCGAGACAACTCTCTTTTATAGAAACATTATTCAAATAGACAGTCAAGATTGAAAGCCAATATGAAGTGAAGATCAATAGACGAGGTTTCTTGGACAACGAAGAGATAGAGTTCGGGTTAAAATAGGTCTTGTTAAGGATATACTCTAGAGATTAAAAGACAAACATCACATGATCAAAGGTTGAGATTTAAAAGAGAAGTTGGAGGGAAATGGAACAAATTTTAGAGGGAATGTGAGAAATTAAGTAATAAAAGTGATTATTTAATTGTAGAAGAAAAGGGGAAATGATATTTTAATTAAAATGATTAGAAGCAACCATTTAATTAAAAGTGGAGGAAAAGGGTTAAAGGAATGATTAAATAATTATAATTTCTATAGAAGTGATGAAGAATAAATAATTAAAGAAATATGAATTTATTTAATTATAGACAGAAAAAGGGCATTAGCAAAGTAATTAAGTACTAATTTATTGAATTAATCAAAAGAAGAATGAAGAAGGAGAAATGAATTAATTAAATAATTAAAATCACTTAATTAATAGAATAATGTGAGCTTAGAAAGCAATCAAATAATTAAAATTATTCAATTACATAGGGAATAAGGGAAATTGATATGAAAATTTGGCATTCACAGGCTTGGGAAATTTTTCAATCTATATAATTAGCCCTGAATGATAAATGGTATCATTTATCACACATTTTACTAACATTCAACAAATTATGTTTTAAACCTTCAACATACAAAACATCACGTCTCTTCATTTTACTACTATCAAGACATAAAGTACACCTATTGAATATTCATGCAATCGAATTATTTCCAAGGGTGACAAAACCACCATGATACTTCTTGAAATTCATGAACTTGCTTTTATCTTGAGTGATATGAGTGCAAGAACCATTATCATTAATCCATAGGTTCTTATCCTTCTAAGAATGTAATGCAATTTGAACAATCATAGAATTTTAAGACTTTTAATCTTTCAAAACCTTTGTCTAAGCTTTCTCTAGAACATCACTCTTTCCTTTTTCAGTAACTGAGAACTTGTGAAATATCTTTTAGATTTTCTTGCAATATATCTAAAATTATTACACTTTAAAGATATTTCATTAAAATTATGTAGTGGTACAAATGCATTATTACTAACAAAATTATTTCTCCCTATAGGAAATCTCTTAAAATCCATAGCTTTGTATCCATATTCATTGCAATTGAAACAATAACTAGAAAAATAAAAAAAATATCTTCATATTGTATCCTTGAGCTCAGAATCTTCTTCTCTTGTTCAAAACTTTAATAAAACCATCATTTTAAGTCATGCTTCCATCACTTTTCATATTCATTTTTGACTTTGAGCTTCCTGAGTAAGTCACTTTTGAACATGCACTAGTATCCTTTTCTAATTGATTTGACACCTTATTTTTCATCAAAACCTACTTTGGGTTTTCCATGTGAAGCTCTCTAGCCATCCAATATCTAATCTAGGGTTTTAGTACAATGATTGAACTTTAATTATAACTATTTATTTAACTCTCCAAGCTCTTTCCTAGATATACCAACGTCCCCAAACTTTTCACAATCTTTGTCTCTTGATAATAGTCTCTCTGTAAGAACATCTTCAACTCTTTTTTCTTCATTTTCTTGAGTCTTTAAATCAGTAATCAACTTTTCAATAATCTTCAATTCTTCTAAGATTATTTCTTTAGCTCTTACATCTTATGAATTTTTTTCCTTCAGCTTCTTGATTTCTATTTTAGCCCATAAAATTTTATCCATAAGATCTTTATTATCCTCAAAACCATGACTTGTACTAGTTTCAAAAGAAATGAACATAGATTCTATATTTTCATCTCTAGATGCATCATTATCTTCATCTTCAGTTCAATATTCTTCCTCATTAGTGTAGAAATTCTTCTTCTTTCTCAAATCCTTGAATCTTCTTTGATAATATTTATTTCTATTCTTTTGCTCATAATTGTTAGTAATCTTGTAAGGACATCTAGCCATAAAATGTCCAGTTTCACCACAGTTAAAACATTTGAAAGCTAACCTACCTTTATACTTACTAGAACCTCTTTGTATATTTCTAAAAAAATTACTTCTTTCTGATCCAATCCACACAAAAATTTGATATACAAAAGATATTGTAAAAGAAGCCTCTTTTCTTATTATATCTTCATTTTCAAATATCATCTCAAATGCAGTCAATGTATTATGTAATTGAACTAAATATAAAGTATTTAGAACTTTAGCTTCTTGTATAGAATAAATTTTAGGATAAAGCCTTATAGGTAGGGATATGAATACCTTCTTCACAACAACCTTCTCTTCCAAGATTTCACCAAGACGTCAGATATGGTTGACAAACACATCTATCTAGAGCATAAATGTAGCAATGTTCTCATCTTCTTTCATCCTTAGACCTTCAAATTGAGCTTTGTGGGTCCACAACTTATCCTCTTTGAATTTTTCATCACCTTCATAGATAGTTTATGCCTTTTACCATATTTCATTTCCAAATTTATATTGCATCACATTTAGAAATTCATAATTAGTCAATATACATAAAATAATATTTTCTAGCCTTAACATATATCTCACAAGCCTTTCTTCTAGCTAGATCTCTATGAGAGTTTTGAGGGATCTCTATCCCTTTTTAACTATTTCCCAAAAATTTATTCCAATAGCCATCAAATAGTATTCCATCCTAACTTTCTAAAAAGAAAAAGTAGATCCATCAAAAACTGATACTTTGTTTCTAGAAGAACTTTCTTGTGCAATCTAGATCTATCTTAAGTGATTAATATTGTTCAAAGGAACTTATATCTAATAGAAATTTAAGCACACGAAATATATTGAGAGGGGGTGAATTAGTAGATCAAAAAACTCTAGAAACCTTTCCAACTACTTAATATATTTTAAACATGAATATCACTAAACCAAAAGTTAAAAAATCATAGAACACAAGATAACATAGAACACTAGATTTTATTGGGAAAACCAAGATGGGAAAACCATGGTGAGAAATATCCTCACACACAAAAATATATTAAGTGAATTTACAATGTGATGTAGGCACCAACCTACTAGAGATACCAACCCCCAAGAGAATATGTAGGAACCAACCAACCAGAGACACCAATCCTAGAATGAATCTATAGGCACAAACCTACTAAAGACACCAATTCCCACTAGAATAGAGACACAAATCCTAATTGAAACAATGCAATAGGTAGAATACAAATCCTACTAGAACACAAAATGATAGTGGATTCTAAAACTAACTCTGATCTGCACTAGAGATCCATCTATCACTTACTCTCACTTCTAATACCATATTAATTTCATTGTAATCATTGATACATGTGATACTATACAAATATCACTCACAAAACATGTATATCTCATCAATACTCAATCATTCATTACACTACATTATATGATATATACATGAAATTACATTAATACACTATAGAGTCAACCAAGTATCCACAAAAAACCATAGGACATAGAGAGGACCCAAATTTAAATTACATGAAACATGCAATATAATGGTCCAAATAGAAATATATTACCACCAAAGGAACATAATGCCTTGTGCCACTATAGGGACCTTAGTTAGGTTCTATTCTCACTTCACATGCTTGATTTTAATTTTACACTATTTTAGCAATTGTTGCACAAGCCTCAAACCTTTAATTAACTAATAGACCTTTAATTAATTTCAAACTCCTTGTATATTGATCCATACCACTGATAACTCAATAAAAAGGTAGACTCGATGTAGAAAAAATCTCCTTCCAAATACCAAAGCAACACTACATTTCCATGAGAAATACCATACTTAGTTATCTCTCTACTCAAAAAATCCTTATTACTATCTTCTTAAACATGAAACCTTATTAACTGCATACTTGGCACTGTATAAACTCTATAGCTATTTTAGAGAAGTCACATGTAACTCATTAGGATTCCTAATTTGATTATAAAATCTACACACTAATAAAAAAATGCACGATGCTTCTAGAACCTTTGTAGTAATCCTACATTCTTTTTCACCTGTGATATCCCAAACATCCTATAATAACCACTGGTAGTGACAAATGGCCTATTGACAATAGTTTGACATTAATGACAACCTATGCTCAATACCAAATCTGATTTTCTGACCTTCATGGTTGAAATCTATTCTACACACCTTGTTGGTCTCCCTTTTTAATTAAACCATAAAAAAATTCCCACACACATAATTGAATCCTAGGTTCTACACATTAGCACCTAGGGTTGCCCCTTTTCTTTGTTCCATCTATGTAAATTAAAATTTTAAAAATGTAAGAGATGCCATGCTCACTAAAATGTGATAGGTGAAAAATGGGATCGAGGCTAAAAAGATAACCTAAATTAGACATTCATCCATTGAACATTTGGGAAAAAAAAACAAGATAAACTACTTGGCTACTATCCTCCAGTAAGAGCTAGAATAGTTGGCTAGGGTTTTAGTCCCCTTTTTGTTGTGACGATAGATTGAATGATGTGATGTGTGTGATTGATGGCACAATCTAGATAAAATAAGGAAAAATTATTAAATTATCATAGATTTAGAATAACACAAAAAAAAATAGTAAGAGAGATGAGTGCAAGAAAGATGGAACATGACATTTAAATTTGTCGTAAAAATTACTAGACAAGGTTGAGGGTTCCCCTATAAGAAAATTGTGCTTTTAAGAAGTTAAAAGTTTTTGTAAGATTACCATAGTCTATAGGTTATTGATGTAGAGCTTTGTGTCTTTGATCTAAACCAAAACAATTTGGGTTATTTCAATCAACAAACAGTTCCACAAAACCCTGACAAAGCACTTATCCAATCTAACTCTATCCTTCCACTAGTAGGTATGAAGACCCAAATAGTTCACATTTTCTCACAAAAAAGCCTCACAAAACTGAAACCCTTTAAACTTACAAATACCCCTCAGTGCATACTCAAACATATCCAAAAATCTCTATGAGCCACCTAGAACCATCTCATTCAAATTTATGAAACTACGCTAACCTAGTAGACCAATTAGGTCACTTTGTTAAAGTAAGTGTTCCTAAATCTTGCAACCAACTCTCAATAACCTCTCATAACTTCATATGAGATGTCAAATATCCCCATTCAATAATTTTTAGAACCACAAACCCTCATCTAGCTGTTGTACATGAAAACCCTCACTTTACACATGTTAAGGGTAGGTTTTATTGAAACTTATGGTTCCTAGCCTCTCACAACACTACCACCACCTCCAAAACTCTTGAAATTTTCTACCCACACTCATAGAACCACCTCATAGTCTTTACTTACAATATTTCATCAAACTCTATCACAATCCCATCTTTTCCATACTCTAATTTCCCCACTTTTCCTTAGGATAGTACTCCAAACCTTCCCAAATACTTCATACAAATCAAAATTACCACCCTACCATCCTAAATATAACATATTGAGATCATTCCACTTAGGAATAGGGAGGAAAAAAGGTGAAATGGGCTTTAAACCATTAAAGAAGCCTCAAACCTTAACTCAACACCTACAAACTCGTTTACTATAAAGTAACAATATATCTTCCTAAATTTAATGAAAAACCTTAAAAATAGATTAAAATGAGAGCTAATACAATTACTCACTGATTGACATAACTATTAGATCAATATTCTACCATACAGTCATGTACACAAGTCTGCAATTCTAGAAATTATATGCAAAATACAAAATTTATTTGCAAAATAGGAAGCTTTATTGTGGATTCTTCAAAAACAATGTTTCCAACCCATTTTTTTGAGGTTATTGGGCCTTTTTAAACACTAAAAAATCCCACCCAATGGTTTAAACCACCTGTTCAATTCAAAAGACCGTTAGACTTCCCAAAAGGTGCAATTTTACAATTTTTCAACTCTTAGGTTGACAACATTTGACAATTTTGCCACTTTTGCAAATTAAACCCCCAAACCTCCTAATTACCATTAAAATGACTCATTTCCCTAATAAATGGTCAAATAAGACCTTATTCCACAAAATAAAAGACTCTAGACACCAAATTCTACCTAAGTCCCTCAATTACAAATTCTTGCATTTTTTAGCATCTTTTTAACATTGCATATTTTAACAAAGAAGAAATACTAATACATTGTAAAGGTCAATTTAGACCTTATTTCCACACCACCAAACCAAAAAACCCTAATAAAACCTATCACCAAAAAACAATTATCAAATGTAAATGAAATAGATTGGTGCTCTTGCACTAGTTATTCCTTTTTAGTAACAACTTACAAATTTCATCAGTTAGTGAATAATCAATATTTCCTTAATTAAATGAAATAAGGTGTTTGAATGGATTGTCTAGGGTTTGATGTCTTGAAGTCTCTAATCTTATTTGATCCATTTCAAATCTATAACCTACAAGAAAGAAAGGAGAGAAAGGGTTGTGATGTATAAAGGCTTTTCATAGTCAAACCTTATTTTGGTGTGTCCACCTTCATAAATGGCTATGATGATCTTGATAAAGAGTTCTCACCTTGGGTCAGGAAAATAAAAATCAATAAAATAGAATGATCAATAAATAAGTTATAGCATACCACTTAGATCTACTTTTCTTCATGGAATAAAGTCATTTGATACATCTCATACAAGGATAAATTGCTAGTTGTTTGAAGATCATATAAAAAGTCTATTGGTAATAACAATTATAAAAATAAAATATGAAATATCTCACTATGTATTAACATGGATTTCATGATGCATTGCAAGAATCTATTGGATGACTAATTTTTATAGAAATTTTTATTTTTCTAATCTTGAAATTTCCATGATTTATTTTTAGGATGCTCAAAAGATATTAAAATATATTAGTTTTATTAGATGCTAAAATGGACCAAAATACTTATACTGCAACTCTTAGGTTGACAACTTTTGATAATTTTGCCACTTTTGCAAATTAAACCCCCAAACCTCCTAATGAACATTACAATGACTCATCACCACACTAAATGGTCAAATAAGACCTTATTCCACAAAATCTAAGACTCTAGACACCAAATTCTACCTAAGTCCCTCAATTACAAATTCTTGCATTTTTTAGAATCATTTTAACATTGTGTATTTTAACAAAGAAGAACTCCTATTACATTGTAATGGTCAATTTAGACCTTATTGACACACCACCAAACCTTAAAAACCTAAGACAACCTATCACCAAACAAAATTTATCAAATACAAATGAAATAGATTGGTGCTCTTGCACTAGTTATTCCTTTTTAGTAACAACTTACAAAGTTAAACGGTTAGTGAATAATCAATATTTTCTTAATTAAATGAAATAAGGTGTTTGAATGGATTATCTAGGGTTTTATTTCTTGAAGTCTTTAACATTATTTGATCCATTTCAAATCTATAACCTACAAGAAAGAAAAGAGAGAAAGGGTTATGTTGTATAAAGGCTTTTCATAGTCAAACCTTATTTTGGTGTTTCCACCTTCATAAATGGCTATGATGATGTTGATAAAGAGTTATTACCTTAGGTAAAGAAAATAAAAATCAATAAAAATGAATGATCAATAAAGAAGTTACAACATACCACTTAGATCTACTTTTCTTCATGGAATAAAGTCATTTGATACACCTCATACAAGGATAAATTGCTAGTTGTTTGAAGATCATATAAAAAGGCTAGTGATCATAACAATTATAAAAATAAAATATGAAATATCTCATCATGAATTAACATGGATTTTATGATGTATTGCATGGATGAATTGGATGACTAATTGTTATAGAAATTTTTCTTTTTCTACTCTTGAAATTTCCTTGATTTCTTTTTAGGATTCTCGAAAGATATTAAAATATCTTAGGTTTATTAGATGCTAAAATGGACCAAAATACTTATCCTTATGTGAGTTTCAATACTTTTTAAGTTAATTATTTCTCTAGCTAACAAATATTTTTGAATCTACAACCATATTGAGGTCGATGATAAAATATTCAATTTTAGGCTAGAATAGGGAAAACAAGGGCTAGGGAACCCTAGCTTGGACCTATTTTAAATTTTAGTTACTCTTAAATAAATACATAATTTAATTTCCTAATATTATTTCAATTTCTTTAAGATAGCAGTAGAAAAAATGATCATTAAGCATAACTAGGCTCAACACTTATGGAGAGCCAAACATAATGTAAAATTGTCAAGATTGACAATTTTTTATTTTATAGTATTGAATGGAGATAAGAAGATCCACTAGGAAAATATCACAAGTGATAATATTCATAATAAATTAATGATGTTGAAAGATAGTAAGATATATCACATGGAATGATATGTGTTAAACATGATTGCTAGAAATGTTAGATTCCATGGGTTGAATTATGTTAGTAATATTAGAAATTATCTTAGATAAATGAAATTATACTATTTTTTATCCTCATCTAAGATTATAGAATTACCTCTCCCACTATAAGATATGAAACATAGGGAAAAAAGAGTTATCCAAAATGGAAACTAAGATACAGCCTCTTCTTCTAGTTTCATCCAATATGTGTGCTATAGTATGCAAATAAGAACAAAAAATTAAACCTAACTTTTATATCAGCCAAAAGGTAGGTTTTAAAAGGGTCAAATATTATTTACCTTTAGCTAAAAGTGTTTTTTCAAACCTCACTAGGTACTCATTCGCCCTATGGTGAATGGTTCCTAACGAGGGATCCAAAAAATTAGTTTCTTGGTTTTGTTCTTCAATGTCTGTACTCAGATTTTAATCGAGCATTGTTAGAAAACCAAAAATAAATCCTATAGCTCTGTTTTCATGATTTTGCAAGAAAGGCGACAACTTTGAAAACTTTGCAACTTTCTCCAATTTTTCTCTCCAATTGATCTTCAACCTAAAATCAGTAATCAAACATTAATGAAGAGAAAATTGTTGTTTTGTTAGAGAATAGGGGTTTTCCTTGGTCAAACCTCATTTTGGTAATCAAACCTTGAAATGGATGAAAGCATGAAGGAATGGTGAATGAAAAACAATATATAACAACTAACCAAACTTCAATTGAAACCTTAGATAGTAGATCTACAAATTAGCATGAAGTAGCCTCAATGAATGTAGATCTTGCTCTTGAAACTTTATGTGAAACAATGTCCTTGAATGCTTGATTGACCTTGAATGATACATCAATAGATTGCTTCAACAACATGCATGATGCACTAAATCTTTGAGATTATGAAATGAACCCTAATTGCTACAATAATCTTCTATGAATCTTCCCTTGAATGCCTTAGAAATGCTCTTGAATGCTTTATCAATGCTATTTTGAAAGTACTCTTGATATCATCAAGATTTCTTAGATTCTTAGGATGAAATATAGTGAAATAACCTTGTATTTATACATAACTTAAGATTAATTCTCAAAATTCAAATATCACAAGAAAACATCGAATCATGAATTTGAAATCATTAAAATGCCACCAAAACATATCCAAAAGAGGGATCCTAGGTCTAAGTGAGAACCCATTTTCCATGTGGCGAATGGGTCCTAGGCCTCTTACGTATGACACACTTTGGGTAATGTGAAATTCTATATGAAAATAGGGTACTAGGACCTAGTGAGGACCCATTTTCCATGTGGTGAATGGGCCCTATGTCACCTACCTAGGGCACACACCTTCCAAAATTAAGTATTGTGTAATAGCATTTATGAATGTTAGATTTTATCCCTTAGAATTTGTATTTAATTAGGTTTGGATTTGAATTAAAGGGGACATTTAAGGAAAATTAACCTCAATTAATTAATAAATCCCTAGATTAGTGTGAAAGTGTAAAGATACACTTTACAACACCCTAAATAAGAAACAATTAAGCCTATTTTAGTTAAAAATGGTCTTAATCTTATTGTGAATGTGTAAAACACATTACAACACTAAATCAAGGAATAATTAAGCCCATTTTTAATATTAATTATTCCCAAATTAAGGAAAAAGGGATACTTTTTCTATTACTAAAATATATTAAATGATGCCTTCACAATTTATATTACAAGGATGGTACAAGGGGACTTGAGTAAAATTTTCAATCTATGCAATTGTTACATAGCTTTGGTGTATATTTAGTTTCCAAAGTTTGCTTATTTGAGAATACAGGGCTTCCATGGGATACCATAAAAACTTCCAAGGTATTCCACTAATAATATGGTGTTTCTTAAGGTGACCATAGAACTATGTCACTTAAATAATCTCTTTAAATACCTACACTGAGTTGTTGTGTCATATTCTCTCATTGAAGGGAAAGGAGTATCAAGTTTCAAATGTAGAGATGCACTTATAAAATTTGGTGTCCCATTTTTGTATAAATAATTTTAATCCTTACAAAAAGGAAGTATATAGGAAGGAAATATAGGCATATGAGGAAGATATATTTTTTTGGACCAATTTCCTAGATGAATATGAGTTAATAAAAAAATATTGCTCAAGGTTTTCTATAGATTACATTGGGAAATTTAGAACCATGATGCTACATGATCAAGTGTTAGTTCTCCTCCTAGATTGGTCTATAGAATACATAACAAGTATTGATGAAATAGTGTGAAATGAAATAAATTGGTGGTGGATAGATGGATACCTAAAAATTAGAATGTGCAGTGGACCTATTTCAAATGCAAAAGGGTTTTTCTAGCTAATAAAAAATCCACCATTTCTTATTTCATTAGGAATAGATATAGTGCCACAAATGATTAGAATTGACTTACAACCCTCAAGGTGATCCAACTCCATGTTTTGGGAACTATGGGACCTCAACTTCCTTATAGCAAAAAAAACTATAAAATATCATACTAAAAAGTAGTTTTGGGAAAAGAATAAAAGTGAATTAGCAATCTAATATCTGATATTTACCACTTTGAATGTGAAGTACTATGATAACAGTACCAAAAAAATCAATCAAATGGAATATTTGAGAAGGTTAAGATTGTACTCGACTCAAAAATTTCATAAAGCATCATGTTAGGACTCATTCACCTAGATGAATATGCCCATGCATCTTTTTATAAAAAATCAAAACCTGATCTTGCACCCTTTTGTTTTCACTCTGCTCCTATGTTTGCAATTCTTTAATGTCAACTCTAGATCTATATAAAAATTTCTTTAGATTGCTAGTAGAATGAAAGTAGAAAATGGGAAAAATCAAGAAACAAGTGATTAGGTTTGAGAAATGGCTCGGTGCATGTCCAAAAACCTAGAATCCATCCTGATCCACCATTGGAATCAATCTTGAAATCATGAACAATTCTTGATCTTTCTAGGAAGAATGAGCTTGAAGACCTATGAAAACAAATGAAATGCTTCCCCATGACTTCAACCTTCATTGATTGAATGTTCTCCTTTGCACTTGAGTGCTAATATTGTTAATATATTCTCAATTTCTCTCCATCCTACTGTAAATTAGTGGAAAGATTAGGATTTATAGGCTTCCTTTCTAATCTTCCTTTCTAATTTCTTGATTATTAAATCTCAATAGATGACCTTTTCAAATTGAATTTGTAACATTAAAATGCTACCAAAAAACATATTTTAAATTAGGTTTCGGAACCTAAAGGGAACCATTCACTTTTTGGAAAATGGGTCCTAGCCTTAATTGCCAAGACTCATTTATTTCAAGTTCTTTAATTTATTAAATGCATTTGTTCAATGCATGTTGTGGTGTCATAAAATGATAAAAATATGCCATGGGATGCATAATAAAGGGGAATTAGTGACCTATCTTGAATGGTGAATATTCATAAATGTATGGTCACTAAAATAGGTCCAAATTAAGTGTGAAAGTTCACTTTCACTTATAAAAGAGTATAATTTTCTACACTATATTTACCCCCCACTTTAGCAGCCATATGATACTATGTGCATATGCAAGCTAAAGGAATTTGAAAGTAATATTTTATTTAAAAAGGATACTCATATGGATATTTCACAAATGCGGAGAATGAATCCATCAATGTATTCATCTACAAAACCAATTAATTTTACTTCCAAAATCATCTTATCAAAATTTTATGGAGAATCAAATTTAAGGGTAGATGTGTGCCCTATGATTCTGCTTGCTTTATGGAGGTGGAATTAGGGTAGCAATCTAACCTCATCTAATTTTTTGGTGTGTGAAGATAAATTTATAGAATGGAGTATTGAAAGTATAATACCACATATTGAGACACATTAGATAAGATGTAGTATGAAATTATGAATCCAACACAACAAACAACATTGAAAATAGAGTTATCTAGCACCATTATGTTAGTTTTAATGAAATGTGCTTTGAATAAAATGTGCTTCTTTTAATGAGTTTAACTATATGTTAATGAAAATGATAATTGTAACAATAATTTTGATATTTACCTTTTGGAAAGTGTAGTGTTATAGAGAGGAGTAGGAATGACTACTTGACGACCTTACTAGCACCCCATATTGGACAATTTATGAGATTACGTTGCACGAGGAAAGTACTAACACACTTTAAGTCAACTATACACTCTCTTGTGATTCATTTTTTATGTTTTCCATGCCTTTGTATGAATTTTTAGAGGTTCTATTACCCCATCCAAAATTGTTGCAAAGAGTCCCATTTTGGCATAAAGTGTCAAAATGGCTAAAGTGTCCTGGACCCTCCATCCAAAAATGGTCCAAGTGTCCAATTTTGGCCAAAGAGTCCCAGGATAGATTAATTGTACTTTTAATTATTTTATTATCTTTTTTAGGTGAATTAATGATGGTTTCTTCATTCTTTTCTATGTTCCACAATATACACAACAATGCCTAGATGGCCATCTGGTGCAGGTGCACCCAAGCACATCAAGGCCACATCAAGAGATCAAAATGTCAAGTAGAGGCATTTGAGTCTTTTTGTCTTAAATATGGTATATTTTCACTCAATAAGGTCTAATAAGACCATTTACTATGTATTAGGTTGATTTATGGGTCAGTTGGGTAAAAGAGTCAAAAGTTGTGAAAAGATGTAAAATTGATAATTAGCCAAAAGTTGCAAAATGCTCTATTTTAGGATTTTCAAGGTCAAAGGTAGTTAAATGTTGATGTGTACCTTGGAATTTTACCCTATTTTAATGTGCAAAATATCTTAAAATGCAAATGATAAAACACTAAGAACACTTCAATGATTAGCCTAAAGAGTGATAAAACAAGGAAAATAGATGAAATAAAATGCAAATCGATTATACCTTCCTCGCTATTGAAGACTCCTTGGTTGGCCCTTGATTTAGATGAATTTGTATGCTTCTTAGATGGCTTTTGATGTTACTAGGTGCAATATTGATAATGAAAAATGACTAAATGGATGGCTAAATGATAGCAAATGCTTGAGAATGCAAATTGGTAGCATAAGGTTGCCCAAAATGAAAAGTATTGAAAATGCCCTCGAGGAGGGGGTATTTAAAGAAGAATTTGAATTCTCTAGAGAATTCAATGGTTTAGATTCATCCAACAAGGTCAAGATGAAGGGCTATGGTGGGTTGAGAACTCACAAGCCCTCTCATCTTGACATGTGGACGGTGAAGTGGCTAAGAGAAGATGAGGTGTAAGTGAGGTGGCCAAAAGGTACATGAAGTGGAGGAAGGACAAGTACCTTTCAAGTACCTTGGGGAGTGAGAAGGTTTCCTCAAAAAAAAATTTCTTGTCCCCAAGTGAGAGTGAAAGGGACATTTGAGGAATTTTGGAATTCCTCAAAAATCTCCATGGGTAAAGGAGAGGTGGTTGGAGAAATAAATGTGAATTAAAAATTCACATTCTTAGGAGAGTCTAAAGGATAAAAGGTGAGCTCCAAAAAGGTCAGACTTGGTCACATGTGGATGATGTGACAAGTCCAAGGTTCTAGAAGCCTTGGAAGATAGAATGTGAATTAAAAATTCACATAGGGAAGAGGAGAATCTAGGATAAATAAATGTGAATTAAAAATTCACATGGGAAAGAGGGTCAATGCTAAAAAGGGATAAATGCAAAGGTTGACTAAAAAGGTGGTGCTAAATATGGCTAATGACCTTGGTTAAGGTTGTGCAAATATTTGATTAGAATAATTAATGGAAGATTAGAGGCTAGTGGCAAATGTAGGAGGATGTGACAAGGAGAGAGAGAATGAAGAATTTTAAATTGATTTTAAATCAAAAGCGTCAAAAATGACTAAATTAAATAAATTGGTGTATTTATTTAATTTAGAGAGGAAGAAGGTGAAAGATAAAGCATCTAGTTATTAAATTAAATGCTTTACATATATGAGACAAAAGGTGTAATATTAATTTAATAAATTAATATTTAATATGATAGATGAAAAGGGAGTAAATTTAATCATATGGGAGTGATTAAATTTAGATGCCTACATTTTTCCCCTCTTCGAAATATTGTTAGAATAACAGTGTTTTGAAGAAAAATAAAATGCAAATGAGGGTGGAAATGATAGATGGTGATGCCCCTAGCATGGAAAAGGTTGAAGATTGGGGATTGAGGATGCCCCCTCGAGAGGACATGCGGGTTGAAGAGAACATGGGTGTGCTCTCAAAATAGATGATGTGATGCAAGGGGAGATGAGGAAGATGATAAGAGAAGAGGATAAGCGATAGGAGATGGATGAAGCACAAATGGATTTTAGGACAAAATGTGATGTTGCCCCAGTCAAGGTACAAGCCAAAAGGGGTTGATGATGGATGGAGTGTTGTCAATGAGGGAATGATGGATCCCAAAACAACACGAGGATAGGGAAGGATACATCCCACTTAGTGGTAGTGATGAGGGAAGGATACATCCCAAAATACCACAAAAGGATATGGAAGAATACCTCCCGATGATGAGGCTGAAGGTGTTGTTGATGAGGGAAGGATACATCCCAAAACAACACTGAAGGGATAGGGAAGGATACAGATGGATGATGATGATGATGTGTCAAGGAGGGTAACTAGACTGGGGACAAGACCAAGGATTTGATTAGATTATTTGTGTGAGGTATGAGTTGATGAGGATAGGATTGAGATGTGAGATGGATGAAAGGTATAAAGATGATAGGGGGAGTGTTGTTGATGAGAAGAGATTGGATGGATAGACGAGGGAGAGTGATGAAGGGTGAAGGGATGGGGGGAATTTTGATAGATGGGAAGATGGGGAATACATGCAAGATGATGGAATGGAAAATGAAATGCAGTCTTAATGCAATTTTCCATCTTTGGAGCACTGATTTTTACTATAGCATAAGACACCCAGTGCCAGGGTATGTGGAACCAAGGTGTATTAGTGTCTAATGCATGAAACAAACACAACAGACAAGAAGGATATCCCAACACCCCAAAGTCACAAAGAAAGACCTTGGTCAGGTTAGGTATTGAGATAACCACAAGCACAAAAGGATGCCCCAACATAACACAAGACCTCAGGGATCTTGGTGGGTACTACTTGGGACAACCAAGAAGACACAATCAAACAAAAGATCAAGATATGCCCCTATGTGGACCAATCAAAATATGCCATAATATGATTGATTATGGCAGCCTTGACAAGTGATGATAGGGAGCTCAAATGATAAGAAAAAGCCAAAAGCATCAAAAGATCACAATCAATTTCAAATCTCCCTTGCCATAGGATTAAGGAGATAGATGGGATTGATGAGGTCTATTAGGAAGGATGCATCCTATTGAGACCGATGATGGATACTAAGCTAAAAGATTGATATGATGTAGGATATTCAAAACTAATTGGATTTTTTGATACAAGTGGATCTTGTTTGTTAAGAACCAGCTAGATAAGGGCATAACTTGATGACACGACACAAGGGAGCCAAGGCATGAGACTGACACAACCTAAAGACCTAGGGGCTCAGGGGTCAATCAAAGATTAGCCTTGCCTACGTGAAAATGCAGAGCCCTCATAGTTTGGTAAAAGGTTGTCGACTGACCATGGATAAAAGTAGAAAGAGGATGATGAATGATGATGACAGATGACAAGGAATGGAGAGACAAAAACAAAGACTAATGATAGATGATATAGGAGTGGACGGAGAAAGCAGAAAGAGTTATGCTAGATGATAGAGGAGGGGATGGACAAAGCAGAATGATCAATGATAGATGATAGAAGAGAAAAGTGGACAATGAAGATCGATGATGGAACCCCAGAGGTAGATCAAATGATCGACCTTGCCTACGTGGAAGCACAGGGGCAACATAGTTCGACAAGACCAAAGGAAAACAATGGGTAAAGGATGATAAGATGATAGGATAAGTGGATAAAAAGATGGGACCAATATGACAAGATAGGATAGACCTATTGGATTGTATAGGATGATGATGATCACATAAAGCTCAGGGATGGGATAGTTATCCAAAGCATTAAAATGACTTGGGAGGATGATATGATAGATAGATGAGTGATGAAAAGTGATAGGGGATTGGAAAGATGTGCAAGAGAAGTAGGGGTGATGACGATGAGATAAATGGCATTGGGTTACATGGGGGGAGGCCTCTAGCTAGATACCAATGACAAGGGATTGTGAGATGGGATGAGAATAAATATGAAATAATGGATAAAGATATAGGGATGGGGGATGGGAGGGATTGTTTGGATGGATGGGAATATAAGGATTGGGAGATAAAAGGGATGCTAGGATAGATGGATATGAAGATAAGGATGGGGAGATGGAAGGGATACTGTGATAGATGGATAGGGATAGAAGGATTGGGAGATGAAAGGGATGCTAGGATAGATGGATACAAAGATAAGGATGGGGAGATGGAAGGGATGCTATGATAGATGGATAGGGAGATGAAGAGATGTTATGATAGATGATGTCTCCAAGGACTATGTCACAACGGAAGTAGATGCCCCCACTCTATATATGTCATATATGAGGAGGCATGAGGGATAGAAGACAAGTGGATGGGAAGATAAAGGAGATAACTAGATGATGATAGGATGGGTGACTAAGGAATATGATAAAGCATGGATGAAGGGAATGTATACCAATAGGTATCCAAAGCATGCATAGATAGGTGCCCCTATTTTGATCAAGATCACAAGAAGGATGGATGGATGGGAGATAAATGGGATATGATGGTAGGATGCAGAAGATAGGTGGGATGGGGGGGATTTATGAAGAGGATGAATAACAAGAAGACGGGTGCATAGCTGGAAGCATAGCGGATGGAGGGAATGCATATCAGGAAGTTGCCCACAAGTGCATATGGGGATTTACTCATGACACCTATTTGCTAGGTTTTCATCATGGTATTTATCCAAGGTGCTTGCCAAGTTTTCACCCATTGATTGATTATTTTTCTTTACTATTTTTTTATTTTTATTTTTTTGAGTATTTTTATTTTATTTTATTTTAGGACTTTTTTGGATTTTGGTAGATTTTTTGACTTTTTGGATTTTTGTATTTTGGATATCATGCAAAAGGAGATGGATAAGGATAGGGAGGCAAATAAGTGGATTTAAAATACATGTGATAAGGATATGGATGAAGGACTTAAGCTTCAAGTTCTATATAAGGCATTAATAGTCCTTGTTTGAACTGACTATTGGATGTTGGTACAACCTTATGAGGATAAATGGATTATGCAAGAGGATGAATTAGAGGGATTTGAGAGGGGAGATACATGGTATAATGGATGGGATGCTGTAAAGGGTATGGATGGAATGATGGGGTGGATATGTGATGGGAAGATATATTCAAGACCAAGATTGGCACATGTGGTGGTGGATGTGAAAAGATAATAGGATTAAGGGATGGAGAATGTGGGGATAATGGAGGAGATGGAATGGTGAATTTTGGGACATAAGGACCCAAAACAGACTTAGGAGATGAAAGGAGTGTATGATTAGCTTTTGGATTAGTGACTTTGGATGTTCTTATAGATTTTTCATGTGATGGCATTGCATCTTTTTTCTTTGGGATCCACATGGTTTTGATCTTTGCTTTGGTGGGCCTTTGTGACCTATGGATTTGATGTATATTTAGATTTTTCTTCTCTTCACCATGTCTTTTTGGAGGGGACATGAGGAGCCTTAGATTCATGTGGATGTTAGGATTTATGCATTTTTTCTTTAACAACCAAAGTTTTTTTAGTAGCAATGGGATGGGTGTGAGGAGATGGATGTTGTGGAGTGATGGAGGTAGGAGTATGGGGATTATGTGTAGATGGAGGATGTTTAGGTATGTGCCTTTGTTGATCTTGATTATAGGATATGTGAGAGGGATGTTTATGATGGATGAGATGGATAGGTGTTGGATGGATGAAAGGATGAGATGGAGTAGGTGATCTTGGGATATATGGACTGAAAGCAGTCATAGTGGGTGGAGGGACATAAGAACCCAAGATGGATGGAGTAGATGAAGGGTGGGAGATGGTGGATGGGGGGATGTAAGGATCCAAAATGGATGGATCAGATGAAGGAGAAATATGGACAGTTGTTTTGAGGCGATACAATAGAGGAGGATGGATGGCAGCATATGATCTGGTGGAGCGATGGGAAGAGCTGACATTTCTTTTGAAAAAGGATCATTGAGGATGTCTAGAGGTTGTACCAACATCTTTAGATTGTGAGTCGTGGGAAATAATTCCAAGACCTTGCATACAAATTTGTTCTTTAACTTGGATGGGCTCCAAAATACCTTGCTCATGAAGGACTAAACCTTTTCCTTGATTGTTCATTTTCTTGAGCATGTGATCCATAATAGGATTTGTGTTATGTTGAAAACATGATGTGAGTCCATTATTAGATGGAGGATGATGGGTGGTATATACACTGTGTTTTTCTTTTGTGAGGAGGCCACCATGGAAGAATGTGAGGGTACCAAGGGGATATGCAAGTGGTGTGGGGATAGCAGTTTGAAGCGATGATGGGGGATTATGAGAGGGAGATGATGGGATAGTATCATTTGGATGGGTGGTATCAGGAGAGGGATCAAGGGATATGATAGGATTTGGATTTGTGATAGTGGGCTCATGTGATGGAGATGGAGATGGAGCAATGGAAGCTTGAATGGAAAGGGGATCATGGGATGGAATGGATGGGGGACTGTGATCTTGAGGTGGACTTAATGGGATGGTAGGATCTTGATTTGGAGAAGGGGATATGTTGGCATACTTTGGATTAGACTCTTGGCGTGACTCATCTTGTGTGGATGGAAAGATGACAGAGTGGTGGAGGGACTATTTAAGTGGGGGAGATAGGAGTATGGAGGATTCATGAGGTTCATTGGAATGGGTTTTGGTGCTACTAGGAGTGGGAGGAGTGGATTGGATTTGGGTGTCTTCGATGGATTGGGTGGATCTAGGAGTAGAGGAAGTTGATTGGACTTGGGTGTCTTTGATGGGTTTAGTAGCTCTCATAGTAGAAGATGTGGGTTCAATGGATTTAGTGGGTTCAATGGTTTCAATGGTTTGATCAGTGCTAGGGGTGGTAACAACAATGATAGGTGTGGTATGGAGAAGGCTCTCATCACTAGTTACCATGGATGATGGATTGGGATGGCATGGTTCCATGACTTCAAGATGTGGAGTTGGGGATGGCTTCTTTGTCATGAGTCCTTGGAGAACTTCTAAAATGAGAGACTTGCATATGGTTTGCTTGGCTGGGGTGGTAGAAATGGATGAGGGATTATGGATTGGTGGACTAGGGTTAGATGGAGGAATGGGATTGAATGTAGGACTATGAGTAGATGGAGATACGAGATTGGATTGAGGGTTAGGGTAGGGATATTGGAGGGGTGAATTAGGATAGGGGGACATGGACTCTGGATTAGGACAAAAGGATATAGGTGGTATAGTGGAACACGGAGATGTGGGTGATGGATTAGAATGAGGAGGCATGGGTGTAGGATTAAGGTAAAAGGGTGTGGATGTAGGATTAGTATGGGAAGATTTGGAAAGAGGACTATGATAGGGGGACATGGATGGGGAATTCTAATAGGAGTATTGGGATGGAAAATTAGGATAAGAGGATGTAGATGTTGTATAATAGGATGATGTAGATGAAGGACATGAAAAATATGGGGATGAAGAAGATACTGTATGCAACCTTATTTTTACATTAGTTTGATTATATAAGCATCTTATTTTTAGAGCATATAGTTTAATATTACATTTTAGCTTAATCTTCATAGTAGATTAATTTGCAAAATAATTCATTTATGGCATTGTATGTAGATTAATTTTTATTTCAATAAATTAGTTTGGTTTATTAAATTTTACAGCCATTTAGATTAGTTTTCATTGTTGCATTGCAAGAACAGGATTCATGGAGATTGGCATTCTTGCTTCTCCTCTTTGAATCTCTCATTCTGAGATTGTATTTGCAGGGGTAACAGGGTTAATCTGAGGGCCACAATATCAATCCCTGCTCTTCTCAGATAGAGAGCTGTGAATTGATTTGCAAGGACTATTATTGAGTATCCTTGCATGCAAGGATTCACGTATATAACATATTTTGCTATACATTTTGGCCTGTTTAATTTTTAATTTTTAATTTAGTTTTAGTTTTAATTTAGTTTTCCTTTAATTTTAGTTTTCAATTCTAGTTTTAGTTTTTAATTTAGTTTTTAATTTTAGTTTTAGTTTCTTTAATTTAGTTTTTAATTTTAGTTTTTTTAGTTTAGTTTTTAATTTAGTTTTTAGTTTTGCTTCATAAATCCATCTTCCACTCAGTTGCAGGAAAAACGATTTCTGGGTTTTGTAGCCAGGGTCGAAATCTGATCTGGGTATTTTTTAGTTTTTTGATTTCTTTCACAGATCTGAAGAAAATTGCTACACAAAAACCTTCACGCGTCATTTTTTTAGCTGGCTAAAGATTTTAAAAAAATATTTTTTCATCTTCTACTTGCTGGATCGAAAAACGATTTCTGGGTTTTATTTTTTGCTTCAAAAAATTTCTGGGTTTCTATTTTTGTCTACTCATTATAAACAGATTTTTCAGAAATCAAATTTGAAGATTTTTTTTAATTTAGTTTTTAATTTTTAGTTTTTAATGTAGTTTAGTTTTTAATTCTAATTTAGTTTTTAATCTTAATTTAGTTTAGTTTTTAGTTAGTTTGGTTTAGTCTTTAATTTATATTTTTAAATTAGATTTTTTTTAGTTTCTAAAATTCAAATTAGATTTTTTTAAACTTTGTTAATTTAAAGTAGATTCTTTAACTTTGTTAATTTAAATTAGAATTTTTTTACTTTAGATTTTTTAACTTTATTAATTTAAATTAGAATTATTAATTTAGATTAGAATTTTTTTTAATTTAGATTAGTTTTGTTTTAAATTTTTAGTTTAGTATTAGATTAATTTAGTTTAATTTTAGTTTTGTTAACTAATTCTTTTTAGATTAAATTTTGACTAGATTAAATTAGGACTTTTTAATTCTAGCAGTTCTTTTCTCAATTCTCAAGTTTCACAAAGATACTGTGGATGTCGGGCCGAGAACTTTGGAAACACACTCAACAATGCTTTGATTATGTGATTCGCACAAAGAATTGAAAATAAAACACTTACGCTTGTCAAAGATCTTTATTTTTTTAAAAAAAAAAATTGTGTTTGTTTCTTGTTTTCAATTCACATAGTCTACCTTAAGGCTTCTCTTGCTAAAATTTTAGGAGTTTTCAGCTGGAGTAGTGAGTAGGGAATTTGGCTCTTTGTTACATGGAGGTGATGACCATGGAAAAATCCAGGCTCCTGATGATCTTACTAATATGACGAACTCTTAGGGAGCGGAGCAAGGTAGTAAATCTTTAGCACTTTCACTCGTCAGGGGATTATGCTCTTCTCTCATTGAGAGAATCAGAAACCCAAAAGCGTGTGGATTTGGTGAAGTGAAACTAGCTCGGTGATTAAGGTTGTTTAGCATGTTTGGGTAAAGAGATGGGCTAGAGAAGTATGCTCTTCTCCTTTTGGGAGAATCAGAAAATCAGAAACCCGAATCCGAGCCATGTCCAGTGTCACCTTTAGAGGGCCTGCCGGAAGTTGAGCCTCCGGGAACGACCCAAGTGAGTACACACCTATCGCCGGTGATTCCACCTCACTATAATAAAGAACATCTTGTTGAGTCTAAAGACTCCAAGACCATAGTAACTTCTTTTCCATGACTTGGACGATCATCATGGAAAAGCTCTGTTTATTGCACTGAGCGGCGCCGCTCCGAGCCCTGCTTGCGGGGGTGTGTGATTTTTAGGTGTTGGTGTGGCTGCGAGGCCCAAGCTCTGTATCAGAGGCACCGAAGGTTATTGTGAACGGAAGCCAAGTAAAAACATCTTAGTTAGTTGCCTACTCGGTTCACCTCCGAAAGGAGTGATAATCTTTGCGCAAGGAGGGGGAAGAATCTCTCCGTATGTTGATCATACACAGATTCCCATCATAGGCATACACCTGGACATTTGGAGGCGGTTGCGACACTGGCCCCTACTACAAGGGTAACCTTTGAACGTACACTGTTGAGTCCTTGGAAACACCAAAAACACGGGCACCCTCTAGGGGGTGACACGGCTGTGTGAGGTGCACGTATGCGCATAAGCAATGGGGCAAAGGTTTTGACTTCTCACCATTTTCTTTGGTAGGGATAGCTATGTGTTTGTTTTTTAGTCTTAAACATTGTCCAAACATCTTCAAACAAGACTCCCCCGATACTATCAAGTTGCTTTGTCCTTGATAGATTTGTTATTGACTACTTTTTGTATCACAACTTGTCTGATTGAAACCTATGTGCTTGATCAAAATCTGTGGATATACTTGCTTAATCTTTGCAAACAAATAACAAACTGAAATACTGAGTTCTTCGATTAAGTGACTTGTCCCAGTTTTAGAGACCTGTTCTGTATTTAGGGTTTATGTGTCGACCTTTTGAATTAGTGATCCTTGATCTCATAAGCGATTTTGCTTAAGATTGGAAAATTAGGAATTGTTCCTGTCAAATAGATAATTTTTTAGACTCTTTGATAACACACTTGGAGAGTGCTAGTAGTCTCTTTGTCCACCCATTTTCATACAATTCAAACTCATTACACTTTGTGTAAGTCATCCTCCTGATCCATATGTGCTAGGGTGTTCACCCAAGAATTGAGCACCTCTGTGGCAGTGTTGGTTTGCACCTATTTGCAACAGCTCTATTTCACCATCTCTCTCGGACAAGAGAAAACTTTTACTATCCTAGTCTGGTATTGACATTTCTTAGAATTGTCTGTTTACCTGAACTCTCCCTTTCATGTCAGTCACAACAAGATATCAAGTGAGCCAAGGAAAGTGACCTCAGATAGTCTTTAACCAACTACCCCCAGTTCAGACTCGTCAAAAGAGAAAGGAAAAGGAACTAATATTTGACCAGTCACCTAGGAGTCACCAAAACCTATTTTGACCCAAAGAGCCATTTTAGTGACTTGAGTACCCCTCAAAGACCTTCCCACCGTGTATGTGGATATGAGTTATAATCGTCACTCGGTGGGAGAGGGAAGCCATGGATCAAAATCTTGATGATATCTATGAACAACACAGAAACAACATGATATTTGGAAATTCTTCTCATGATGATCAACCTGGTTCACCCCTCATTAATACAAGATATTTGGATGCCCATCAACGGGATGAAAGGTATAAGAGACGAGCTCACCAAGAACAATGGTCACAACACGAAGACCAAGACAATGAACCTCATGATGCTCATGTCAATACAACGTATACCAATGACTTGTTCAAACAGTCTAGACCAAGCTCACCACTTCAACATACCTCAAGGTTCACAAGTGATAGGCTTAGAAGAATTGAACGCGAAAAGAAAGCCTTTCTAGATGAACAAGCTGCAAAGCAAGAAAAGTTTAGACAACTTGAGGAAGAGAGCCAAGCTTTATTGGAAGTACAAAGGAAACTCGCTCAAGAGGAGCAAGATAGGCAGCTAGCCCACCAATTAAACAAACAATACAATACAAGGGGTGCTAACAATGGACATAATTCTCCTCCCTCCACCCCTTCCAGAACACCAAGAAGTAGAAGGCGGTCAAGCACCCCTTCTAGATCTCCTAGTCCTAGAGGAAGAAGGGCCTCTCAGTATGCTCACTATAGGAGGCAAACTCCTCCCAGAAATTCAAGACCACACTCCCAACATGTACATCCTGGTTCCCAACATGGAGGTGGTAGCTCACATTATGATTTTGATACTCAAGACTTCATGCGAATACAACAAGAGCCTATCTTCCAATAGTATGTGGAGAGGTATTTGGAACAAAACAAAGATAAGTTCTTGGAAAGTCTAATCAACAAGGGTGCCAGAGTCCCTTATAATTTTGATGTGGACAACAAAATACAAAAGCAAAATCCCTCTCAAGAGGAAGAATCTGCCAAATGAAGCAAATGATGGAGAAAATGATGCAACCTAAGAGCTCATTCTCACTAGACTCAATTTGTCCTAATCCATTCAACAAGAGTGTGAGTATGAAAGATTTTCCAAAGAGGGTGGAATTCCCACAATATGATAAATATGATGGCAGTGGTGATCCACACGACCATGTGCGTCAGTTCTATACTATGAGCTTTGAATTCCATCAAGATGACTCCTATTTGATGAGGTTATTCCCTAGGAGTCTTAAAGGACAAGCAATGGAATGGTTTACCAATATCACTCCTCCTGTCAAGACTTTTAGAGAACTTGTTCATAGATTCGTTCAACACTTCGCATATAATCTGTCAAGACCTGTTACTATGTTGGACCTATGCAACTTGAAACAAAATCAGGGGCAACCCTTTGTTACCTTCTTGCAAAGGTGGAGGAGACAATGCCTGTAGTATCCTAGACGCATCCATGAGGATGAAAAGATTGACATACTTATTAGTAATTTGGTGCCTGAAATGAGACATGAGATCAAAAAGATAGTCTTCACTTCCTTTGATACCATGATTGAAACTGCATGCCGCATTGAGGATGTTCTAAAAGAACAAGGCATTTTGACTAGACATAACAATAATACCAA